>JXCR01089924.1:156220-175862 GCA_002079205.1 Phalaenopsis hybrid cultivar
GTGTGTGAAGAATGGAGAAGATGAATGGGGATTGTGGGGCGTCGGAGGAGAGGGTGGCGGAGAAAATGGAGGAGGGGGAGGTGAGAAAGATGTTGTCTTTTTCGATGTAGTTTATGCTTGAGGCGGTGAAGTTGGGGTAGACGAACTCGGTGGCGATCTGGACGGCGGCCGTACGGTGGTGGCGGAGGGGGACGAGGAGAAAGAGGAGGTGGAGGGCGTGCTGGAGGAGTAGGGCCATGGAAAAACAGGTTATTGAGCCATGGGGAATTCAGGAGGGATGGGTGTAAGTCGAGTGATCTAAGAGAGATGGGTGGGGAGGGCATTGACTATCTGGGAAGACGAGAGTGACGTTGTGGATGAAGAAGCAGTTGGGAGATTGCAGCTGGTAGTTGAAAAGGTTTATTTCGGCATGACAAGTGGCGGCGTGTGATAGGTTACCTTAAATTTATTTTGAATCAAAATAAAAAAAAAGTATATTGTTTACTTAGTGATAGCACAAGATAATTAATTTTAAATAAGTTTAAAGAAGAAAAAACAGAAAAATAAATTGGACATGGGTTTAATGAAAATTTAAATTATGATTAAAACTTTAAATAATTAGATTATGCCCTAAAGTAATTTGTTTAGCTTTAATAGCCTGTATGTATATTTGCTTGAGTACTTCTTTAAAATAATAAAAATCAGATTTTTATTAATCGCAAGCAGTCAAGTTTGTCAATCATGCCCATGACCCAATCAATGCTTGCTAGTCAATCTGACAAGAAAAATTTCGAGTAATAAATCCATACACATAAGCTCCACGTCGGCCCATATCTTGAGCGCGTTGTATTAATAAAAAATTGTAGGTGTATGTGTAAATACATAAGAATTTTATGGCATTGATGTAAATTCCACTTCTTGGTGCGGCCCACCTAAATTTTTTTAAAAAAAAATAAAAAATTGGAATAATTCTGAAGGATCGGGCACCGCATGCAGAGGTTCATGCGGTGTCCGTATACAATAATTTCTCCTCCCAGCGCCCCCAAAACCCCAAAAGTAAGATTTGCATACATGCTACTCTGTTCCTATATATTTTTACATTTCCAACATCTAAATTTCAATTTTTATATTTAGACATACTTACCTACGCATGAAAATATTTTTTCCCTTTTTTAAGTTAAAATGGTGATATAGTTCATGTGATATGAATTTGAGTGTTATAATGTGGAAAGGTAAAGTTTGTAGATGCATTAGAATTGGGTGGTTTAAATGTAAATGCCCAATTAAAATGATCAACTAAGAGTGTGTTAGGGGCAGGTTGTAAGTTTCAGGATAAATAACTTATCCTGAAATGTGGCCCGCAGGTCGATTGTGTGGTCTGACCTGCGGCCTGCGTTTAGTTTAAAATGGGTACCGCATTTTTGGATAAGTGGGTAAAACTATGCGATCCAAGCGGTATCGAGGCGTTTTTAAAAATGTCCTCGCACTTATAAATTGCCCCAAACGGGTCCTAAATTGATGTAAAGATTAAAAACAGCCATAGTTGACTTATTAGGGTTGTAATTAAACATTTTGAAGAAATGTAAGTGGTTATTGATAGGCAAGAGACGGGTGACGATAGTCAAGGTGGATGGGCGACGACAATTATTGGGTGGACAATATCATATAAGGATAGTGGTTGATTAGCGCAGAAGGAAATGCAGAGTTGATCAAATGATGTTAGTGGTGCGTTAGCAGTTGTCATGATGATCGTCAGCATCAAATATAAGCTTTAAAGTTTTGCAAATAGTCAAAGATAACTCCTCATGAATTTAATTTATAAAGTTTCTAATTTAAATATTATCTCAAGACATTTGTTGAAATCAGACTCTGTGCTCATGAATTTAATTCATAAAGATTCTGATTCTGTTGAATATTGTCTCAATATATTTGTTGAATATTATCTCAAGATATTTTGTTGAAATCAGACATTGTGCTCATGAATTTAATTCATAAAGTTTCTAATTTGAATACTGTCTCAAGGTATCTGTTTATCCAAACGGATATTCGGATAATGCATCTCATCTCATATTTTTACTCATGAATGTCTAAAAATTTAATTATACTATTGGGGTTTTTACGTACATAACACTTAAAACATGTATGTTTACCTATCCAACATCTAAATTGCTGGCTTGTGTGGAGCCAAAGCATATTGAACAATGCACCCAGTGCATATGCGCCAACATTTCTTATGATAGACAATGAGGTTGGAGCATATGCGCTAGTGTTGAAGATAAAGAAGATCGCTTGGCAGCTCAAGAAAAATCAAGAATTGAACTGTCGAACACCTGAAGAAAACCAAGAACTGAACTGTCGAATAGGAAGAAACAAGAAATGTTGAGCTCCTCCTTGACAACCGAAGGAGAGTGAAACCACAGCATGCAAGAAAACAGGGAAAAGAATTGAAAAACTGCATAAAAAATAAGATGCAAACAAGAAACAAGAACACCCAAGAATTACGCGGTTCGGTCCATAGGATCTACATCAACGGGAGTGAAATCAACCATCAAATCCACTAAGACAATAAAAATTACAAGGCTTTTACATTGAGGAATGAGTTTTCATCTTGCAATGATCTCTCTCTCGAATCTCTTTGATACAAGATCTCCAAGTTTAATGAGCTCTCATGATCTTTCTCTTGAATCACCTTAACACAAGATTTTCAAGATCCTCCCCTTCAATTCTTGAAGCCTCTCCTCTTCTTTCTCTAACTAATTGATTTGTTTTCCAATAGTCACCTCTCTACAAGCCTCCCTCATTATTTATAACAAAATGAGGCCTCCCAAGTAGACTTGGTTCACAAATTAGAAGTTTCTATGATTCTTCAACAATTGGCATTGTCTGTAGGAAATCCAACAACGACAATAGGAACCGCCAAATTTGACCTCGAGAAATTCACCGAAAAGAATAATTTCGACTTGTGGAGAGTCAAGATGACTGCTCTATTGGTGCAGCAAGATGTCGTAGAAGCTTTGCAAGGGCCAACGTCATTGCCGGCCAAAATTTTCAAGAAAGAGAAGAACGACATCCTGAATAGGGCTCACAGCTTGATATTCTTGAGCTTGAGTGACAAAGTTATGAGGGAAGTGTCGAGGGATACGACGGCTCAAGCACTTTAGGTCAAACTCGAACTACTCTATACGACAAAATCTTTGACTAATAGACTCTTCTTGAAGCAACGTCTGTACTCCTTCAAGATGGATGAAGATAAATCCGAGAAAAGAAATGCCTCATGGACTGCCGAAGACACCTGCTTATCCAAAGAACACCTGCAGTCGAATTTGGACAGCTGAATAACTCCTGGGCAGCGAATTCTTGCTTGTGCTGAAGGAATTGCCAAATTCCTACAGCAGGTTGCCAAGAAAGGGTGCACCGTAGACCACCTACAGGTTGTCATTCCCTGTAGGCCGAATGCTCCATTTCTTAACAGTCGAAGGAGAGGGCAAGGCCACAACAAGCAAGCAGTAAAACCGGAAATGAAAGGAAAAATTGCAGAGAAGAAAATGCAACGGCTAGCTTATGGGCGCATAGGCGTCCGCCCAAATGGGTGCGGCAACAGAAAGGCAGGTGTATATGCGCTAGCTATTTGGCGCACATGTGCCCACTCCCTCCTTAGTGCTCTTTTAATACAGAAAATTTTGTGCATATGCTGTTGGTTTTCAAAACCAAACTTTAGACGCCAACAAAAATGGAGGAATTTTATTTAGTAGTTCACACACCNAGAGAAAATGGAGGAGGGCGAGGTGAGAAAGATGTTGTCTTTTTCGATATAGTTTATGCTTGAGGCGGTGAAGTTGGGGTAGACGAACTCGTTGGCGATCTGAACGGCGGCCGAGCGGTGGTGGCGGAGGGGGACGAGGAGAAAGAGGAGGTGGAGGGCGTGCTGGAGGAGTAGGGCCATGGAAAAACAGGTTATTGAGCCATGGGGAATTCGGGGGGGATGGGTGTAAGGCGAGTGATCTGAGAGAGATGGTTGGGGGTGGGGGGGCATTGACTATCTGGGAAGACGAGAGTGACGTTGTGGATGAAGAAGCAGTTGGGAGATTGCAGCTGGTAGTTGAAAAGGTTTATTTCGGCATGACAAGTGGCGGCGTGTGATAGGTTACCTTAAATTTATTTTGAATCAAAATAAAAAAAAAGTATATTGTTTACTTAGTGATAGCACAAGATAATTAATTTTAAATAAGTTTAAAGAAGAAAAAACAGAAAAATAAATTGGACATGGGTTTAATGAAAATTTAAATTATGATTAAAACTTTAAATAATTAGATTATGCCCTAAAGTAATTTGTTTAGCTTTAATAGCCTGTATGTATATTTGCTTGAGTACTTCTTTAAAATAATAAAAATCAGATTTTTATTAATCGCAAGCAGTCAAGTTTGTCAATCATGCCCATGACCCAATCAATGCTTGCTAGTCAATCTGACAAGAAAAATTTCGAGTAATAAATCCATACACATAAGCTCCACGTCGGCCCATATCTTGAGCGCGTTGTATTAATAAAAAATTGTAGGTGTATGTGTAAATACATAAGAATTTTATGGCATTGATGTAAATTCCACTTCTTGGTGCGGCCCACCTAAATTTTTTTAAAAAAAAATAAAAAATTGGAATAATTCTGAAGGATCGGGCACCGCATGCAGAGGTTCATGCGGTGTCCGTATACAATAATTTCTCCTCCCAGCGCCCCCAAAACCCCAAAAGTAAGATTTGCATACATGCTACTCTGTTCCTATATATTTTTACATTTCCAACATCTAAATTTCAATTTTTATATTTAGACATACTTACCTACGCATGAAAATATTTTTTCCCTTTTTTAAGTTAAAATGGTGATATAGTTCATGTGATATGAATTTGAGTGTTATAATGTGGAAAGGTAAAGTTTGTAGATGCATTAGAATTGGGTGGTTTAAATGTAAATGCCCAATTAAAATGATCAACTAAGAGTGTGTTAGGGGCAGGTTGTAAGTTTCAGGATAAATAACTTATCCTGAAATGTGGCCCGCAGGTCGATTGTGTGGTCTGACCTGCGGCCTGCGTTTAGTTTAAAATGGGTACCGCATTTTTGGATAAGTGGGTAAAACTATGCGATCCAAGCGGTATCGAGGCGTTTTTAAAAATGTCCTCGCACTTATAAATTGCCCCAAACGGGTCCTAAATTGATGTAAAGATTAAAAACAGCCATAGTTGNCGGAGCCAAAGCATAGTGAACAATGCACCCATAGCATATACGCCAACATTTCTTATGATAGACAATGAGGTTGGAGCACATGCGCTAGTGTTGAAGAAAAATAAGATCGCTTGGCAGCTCAAGAAAAATCAAGAATTGAACTGTCGAACAACTGAAGAAAACCAAGAATTGGACTGCTGAATAGGAAGAAACAATAAATGCACAACATGCAAGAAAATAGGGAAAAGAAATGAAAAATTGCATAAAAATAAGATGCAAATAAGAAACAAGTACACCCAAGAATTACGTTATTCGGTCCAAAGGATCTACATCAACGAGCGTGAAATCAACCATCAAATCCACTAAGGCAATAAAAATTACAAGGCTTTTACATTGAGGAAAGAGCTTTCATCTTGCAATGATCTCTCTCACGAATCTCCTCGATACAAGATCTCCAAGATCAATAAACTCTCATGATCTTTCTCTCGAATCACCTTGACACAAGGTCTTCAAGATCCTCCCCTACAATTCTTGAAGCATCTCTTCTTCTTTCTCTAACCGATTGATTTGTTTTCCCTTTGGTCACTTCTCTACAAGCCTCCCTCACTATCTATAACAAAATGAGGCCTCCCAGGTAGACCTGGTTCACAAATTAGATGCTTCTATGATTCTTTAACAACTGGCGCTGTCTGTGGGAAATCCAACTACGAGAATAGGAACCGCCAAATTTGACCTTGAGAAATTCATCCGAAAGAATAATTTCAACTTGTGGAGAGTCAAATGAGTGCTCTATTGGTGCAGGAAGATGTCGCAGAAGCTTTGCAAGGGCCGACGACATTGCCAGCCGAGATGATCGAGATAGAGAAGAACGACATCCTGGACAGGGCTCACAACTTGATAATTTTGAGCTTGAGTGACAAAGTTATGAGGGAAGGGTCGAGGGAGATGGCGGCTCAAGCATTTTGGGTCAAACTCGAACTACTCTATACGACAAAATCTTTAGCTAATAGACTCTTCTTAAAGCGATGTCTGTACTCCTTTCAAAATGCATGAAGATAAATCCGAGAAAAGAAATGCCTCATGGACTGCCGAAGACACCTGCTTAGCCAAAGAAGACCTGCAGTCGAATTTGGACTGCTGAATAACTCCTGGCCAGCGAATTCCTGCTTGTGCGGAAGGAATAGCCAAATTCCTACAGCAGGTTGCCAAGAAAGGGAGTACCGTAGGCCACCTACAGGTTGTTATTCCCTGTAGGCCGAATGCTCCATTTCTTGACAGTCGAAGGAGAGGGCAAGGCCACGGCAAGCAAGCAGTAAAACCGGAAATGAAAGGAAAAACTGCAGAGAAGAAAATGCAACGGCTAGCTTATGGGCGCATAGGCGTCCGCCATGTGGGTGCGGCAACAGAAAGGCAGGTGTATATGCGCTAGCTATTTGGCGCATATGTGCCCACTCCCTCCTTGGTGCTATTTTAATACAGAAAGTTTAGTGCATATGCACCATGTCCCGGCGAATATGCGCCGGGGGTTTTTTTTTTTGACGAAAATTGGTTATTTAATCTTGATTTCGGGAGGCCTAAGGCTGTGCTTGGTTTTTCTTCATTCCTCATTCTCCGAACATCATGGTGAAGGAGAGAAGTGTCGGTAGGTAGATTTCAGTGATTTTTCGTGATTCTTGAGTTAGATCGGTGGAATAAGATTGTGAAGCGTGTCTTATAAATTTTTTTGTATAGAGAGAAAACATCTATGAGTTATTTGTAAATATTTTATGAAGTTAATAGTGAAATTTTTTGTGGTGTGACTCCATATTTTTTTTTCCCGNGAGTCGAAGATCATGGTGAAGGAGAGAAGTGTCGGTAGGTAGATTTTAGTTATTTTGCGTGATTATTGAGTTAGTTCGGTGAAAGAAGATTGTAGAGCGTGTCTTGTAATTTTTTTTGTATAAAGAGAAAACATCTATAAGTTATTTGTAAATATTTTATGAAGTTAATAGTGAAATTTTTTGTGGTGTGACTCCATATTTTTTTTTCCCGTCCTCGAATTTTTCTACATAAATTCTTGTGCGCTTTTTTGATTATTTTGATTGTACTTTCTACTTAGAGTTTTTTTATTATTATTTTTTTTGAATTAGTACAATCTAGTTATTCCGTGGTGCATTTTAATATGGAAATTGTTTAGAACTTCCTATCATAAACTTTGCTGTTTATTTTTTGGGATTCTCACAGACGCAACACTCAATATCTATTGCTGCATACAGATTTTATGTGGTATGTATATAAATCTTCTGCAGCTTCTTTTTAGATGGCAGTACAAGGAGGAAATTGCATATCAGCAATAAGTATACTTGTCTAATCCATTTATTTTATCCATCTTCCTGCTTAATTCATGTTTGTCCTCTGCCATTAATTTATTTCAATTCTGCTTCCATATGTATATCTATGCCACCATCTATATATTTCAAATTATATAACTATATCATTTATGTTCTAATCTTTTCTAGTTTATAACAGTATGTAGCAGGTATGAGTTCAAGCTATTCATCAGCTTCACGGGGAATCAATAATCAGAGAGGTGTGCAGTTATATAATTTATCCTGTTTATTTTTAAAATTTTAATTATATTATATAATATTTTAATTGTATTAAGATGTGATAAATGACACGTGAATTAAGGGATATATGCAGGCTTCCATCATTTAATAACTCATGTTCCACCTTATAAGAAATAACGCAATGATTTTTCAAAACAACTTGTAATTTGGAGATGTTTCGGTAATGTCAATAGCATAATCAATATATATGAACTCTCGCATTTATGTGGTGAAATCTAACAGTTTCTAATTAAGAAAACTTACATGCAAATAACTGAACCGTTCATATAACCCGATAAGGATCCTATCATTAAAGAGGAAGGCATAATAAGAAAGAGAGAGAGAGAGAATCTATTTGACCTCCCTTTTATATAAGAGAACAAAAATATAAAATTATATTCTGTGTGTGTGATGAAAAGATTGTGGTGCAGGTGTCAGATGACATCATAAGTAAGGATTGATTCTTGTCTTTGTATGTAATGATGATCTTTCATGGGGATGCATCCCAGGTTAGACTGGTTTCTTTGGTAGGTGGGCTTAGATCGATCACTTCGGTAGGTGAGCTTAGGTTGAAAACTTCGATAGGTAGGCTTAGCTTAAAAATAGTTTGTTCTTTGGAAGTGAGGCTCCGAATCTTATAAAATATGTTGATCTCTATGACATGTTCATGAAAAAATCTTATTAGAATATATGATCATATTTGGGTATACATTGTATATACATGCTACGTTAACTATATATGAAAAGCCAAAAAAACATGTATTTCACTTTTTAATAAATTAAAATGGTTGTTGTACACCCATAATGTATCAACACGAATCTCAAGGGAATCTTATGGTCACAAAGACAAGCATGGTGAAAGATGGCATACTATAAGTCAAATATTGTATCAACATGAACCCATGAAATCCAATGCTTAATGAAGGCCTCTCTAAGAAAGTGTCTACGGGGCCTACTGAATAACAACCCCTCAGGAAAAGGACTAGGGAATATCCCCAAAGACAGGAAAATCGTCGAGCTCCTCAAGACGAATCATCTTGGAAAAAACCTCAAACGCTCTTCACAAGCATTAGCGCCTAATGCATCACCAACACAAACCTCCCTAGTGGCTTTCTTGTTAAAGAGGTGGAGCTACCTGTCGGAGTATAATAAAGTGCCCCCTACGCGATAGGGTAGCCTCATCTTGACAATAATTGTCTCGTCCAAAAAGAATAATAACTACTAATCAAATTAGAAGAGCCAATCGAACGAACATGGATAGCTTGGCCAACCGAAGGTCCATAACTTGGTTGACCAGGTCAACAACTGGGCGATCAAAGATCCATAGCATGGTGACCGAAGGACCATAACCTAGCGATAGAAGAGCCACACTCTGTATGACCAAAGAGCCTCAGCATGGTCGATCGAAAGTCTATAGTCTGGACAATTGAAGACCCTCAGACAAACTGATCGAGGACCCAACCTCAGACGACTAAAAGATGAAACATCCAAATCAAAGATCTTTTTTATTTTATTTTAGTTATTCATGTATTTATTCATGTATTTAGTTATGAACAATATGTCATATGACTTCCATACTTCAAACAGAGGTAGGCAAGTAATTGTACACTTCACACCCTCTAAGCCTATAACAATAGGGTCATTTCTACAACAAAGGTTAATAGATTATTCTAACTAATTTAGTTTTTTTTTTAATCTTTCACCTCTCTCACTCTCGTACACTGTATTTTTTGGGTGTGTTTTGCACGATAATCTCATATTCAACAATTGTATTTTTTTTATACATTGTTATATTCAGATTTGTAAGGTTGACCGTACCTAAGGTATAGAGCGTAGGGACCGAGCGAGAGGAAATGAGAGAGAGAGAGAGTTAAAGGAATGACACAACGACTGCTCCTAGCGGTTCCCCGAGTTCTCAGACCCATTTACTATATTGAAAAGAAATGTTATAAGAGAAGCGGAGAGTAATGCCTAAATCTCTCTATCGCTTACATGAAAAAGGTCCTCCTATCTATAGATCATAGAGTGATCTTGTAAATTACGATATTGTCCCTAAGCGTTATAGGTCATGAAGCTATTGAGAGTTGCACGTCATTAAGCTCCTGGGAGTTACAAGTTATTAAACTTCTGATAGTTGCAAGTCATCAAACTCTTGGGAGTTACCAATTTTTATTGTTGCCATCGACTCATTTTCGTTGCTTGGTCCATTCAAAGATACAGCCAGGGTGACCGACCGAATATAACAACAGAGTACCGACTAATCTCTATTACCATCAGAATTTTCGAAACATACACGCGCTATGGAAAAATTTAGTGTTATAAATATAAAATAATAAAATATAGATATTTGTTATGTAAATACTTAGAAATTGAGTGATATGCAGGCAAGCCTTTCCTTTCAATTATTTGATTAAGGTGGGCCGTGCATGTCAATATGACTTGAACCGGCTGTTTATATGTAAACAATTTTGCTTTCAATGACACAGGTAGGAAGTACATGTCAAACTTTAATGATACTTTGAAAATTTTGCTAGCAAAATTTTCAAGATAGAAATTTTTTTAAAATTCTATTCTTTTAAATAAAATTGGAAAATTTTTATGTTACAAAACAATCTAAATCGCCACTTCGAAGTGGCGATTTATGCCACGAATAAGGAATTGCCACGTGGCTTGGCGATTTTGTCATCTGGCCAAAATCGTCATGCCACTTGATACAATATTCTTTAAAAAAAATTACGTGCAATATGTTTTACACGACCTGAAATATAAATAAGCATATATAATTGTAAGGAATNCTTGCTATCTTTTAAATAAAATTGGAAAATTTTTATGCTACAAAATCATCTAAATCGCGACTTCGGGTGGCGATTTATGCCACGAATAAGGAATCACCACATGACTTGGCGATTTTGTCACCGGGCCAAAATCGTCATGCCACGTGATACAATATTTTTTAAAAAAAATTACGTGCAATATGTTTTACACGACCTGAAATATAAATAAGCATATATAATTGTAAGGAATATATGCAGTATTACACAACATCAAACAAATTTACTACAAATTACAACACAATTTAACAAAAAGTTTCAGGGTCCAAAAGCAGCAGAGAAAAAAACAAATCAATAAGCGCCTCTGATCAATCTTCATTCTTTTTTTCCAACATTTCAAGCTCAATAAGTATAGTAATAAGAAAATAGAACATTTACAATCACCCAAGTCCTACTTATTTACATATCTAACACCTAAATCTAACTTCTTTACATATACACCACTCAAATCTTTCATGTTACAATGCAATATGCTCATTTACCTCAACATTAGTATTATCTATATAAAGATAACCAACTAAAAGACAATTGGAGTACACTTTCAAAACATACTTCAAACCTAAGCAATCGCTGAACTCCAATGTACATATTTGTAGAGAAGTACAACTTTACTTTAGTTTTTCGGCGGATGTTATTGATAGTAAAACTAATGTTTGAAATTGTAGAAACCATCACCTATGAATACAGGGGAGACATTGGTACTAATGTTTACGTCGTCTTTCTGGAGGTATAGCATTTGTATCTGGTGTGTAATGTGTAGGTGAGCGAACAATTTGATCTCTCAAATGGTGTTAAACATCTTCTGGTAAATGTTGATGTCGCGACACCTGATCGGATCGTGTTATGGTTTGTTCTTATTTAGATGGAATAGAGGAAGTCAGCCTGAATTGATCAATATAAGGTGTTCCTAGTGCAAGGTGTAGAGCCACAGATTAGATGGGATTCTTATGAATCTCTTTTGGGAGGGTGTTCCCTGCGGTGGATTCCATGTTTAGGGTTTAGGTGGTGAAGGGATTCGGAGCCGACGGCAGATTCAGGAAAGGGAGAAGTGAGTACGAAATTAGGGCTCGGATTGTGTTATTTTTGTGATGCGATGCATTATTATTATTATTATTATTAATGAATTGCTACATGTGGATGAATATTCGCCACATTGAATGTCAATTTTATGTACTTTACTTATTAATTTTAAAACCAATCAATTTGAAATATAAAATNTGACTCGATGGAACATCTGCCCATATATATGTATGATGAGGTTATATTGGGGGGTCCAATTACAATACAAGTGGGTGTATCCCTTTGAGAGGTATCTCTTTTATTTTAGTTAGAACTACTATCTTATTTTTTTCTAAAATGACTCAACCGTGCAGAATCCTGAATAAAATAAAAAAGACAGNGCATGCCGTACTAAGGCTGTCAATTTGGCTCGTTGTTCGTGAACAACTCGTGTTCGGCTCATTAAGCAGCTCGTATTCGGCTCGTTCGTTAAGCCTAACGAGCCGAACACGAATAAATTTTTAAGCTCGAAATGTAAACGAGCCGAACTCAAACAACTATTTGTTCGCTCGTGTTCGGCTCGAAATGGCTTGAAAAAAAAATTATATAACTTTTTAAATAACAATATATTATATTTATTATTTATATAATAATATATTATATATATTTCAGTCTAAGTTTAAATCATAACAACTCATGTGGCAATGTTGTTAGTGTATTCTTTTGTATACATTTGATTCAAGTTCGAATCTCACACTTTATATCTATTTTTCTCAATTTTAGTTTAACGAGCCAATTTCGAGCCGAACACGAACACACTGTTCACGAGCCGATTTCAAACACGAGCCGATTTCGAACACGAGCTATTTCGAACGAGCCAAATACAAGCCAAGCCTGAACTCGTTTACAACCCTATGCCGTACAACCAAAAGCAGCTACTCAAATCAACAATTTTGGACTTTCTCGTCCTAGCGCAAGCCCACAAAAGAATATTTCCATATGTGGATGGCAAAGGGAACAAATCCAAAGTGCCAGACGTTCGAGCAAAAGTCACATGAATACCAAGAGCCGAGTACTTGAGTATAAGTACTGAAGGTCGAGAACTTAAGCTGAGTACTGAAGGCCAAATGCTGAAGTTCGAGTACTGAAATTCAAGTATTGAAGGTCGAATGCCGAGGGTCCAATGCAAAGATTTCTAAGAGATGGAGGATCTAAGTTGTTAGTGATACAATACTTGACTTTGAAGAGAGAAATTGGGAAAATATCTCAACTTTTATGATGTAGTAACCATAATATCTCAACTTTTATATTAAAAGTCTATCTTTGTCTTTTTAGAAAAGTCCGCCTGAATAAATGGGGGTATTAAATGTAAAATAAATTTCTCTCTTAATATTTAAATATTGTCATTACTTTGTGGCTCGCCCCCTTCGCTCTTTATTTTTATCCCTCATGCTTGCTCTTTCTTTATACTCTATTATTTGGGTGTGATTCAAAGACAAAATGAATTCTAACACATGTATTTGAAGAAAAAGGCTTATTTGATTGAGCACAAATTAAATAGATTAAAATATTTTTAAATTTATTATGATGATTCATACAGTTTAAAGGGCTAATTAAAAAAAAAATTGAAAAATTAATATTAAAAACCGAATATTCAAAAAAATCTTAAAAATGGCAAACTTGCAAGCACATGGCTAAATCTTCATTTGACGGAGTTTTGTCGTTCGACAAACCTTCTTTGAATGTCACATTGGCAGAAACTAAGGTCACCACGATCTGTAACGGCAAAAAATTATTGTTCTTGTGAAACAATTTGGGGAAAAGTTCGGTAGAAGGTGTTTTACCAAATAAAAACTTTTCTATATGTGTCGGCGTCCGCTGCAGCACAAAAGAAGTTCATTGTCTTCTCAAACAAAACCTAAGCCGCCAATGGGCGGCTTAGGTTTTGTTTGAAAAAAATTCTATAGTATTTGTCATTTGCTAGTTTATTTTATATGCGATGGATTGCTCCTGTGAGATATATTTGAGGGTTAACATAGGCCAATTAGTCAAACACATTCCAATCTCTAAAACTTTAACTCTAGCTATAAAATCAAATAAATCAATTAAAAAAAGTGTTTTGCTTCTCAGTTCCTCACATAAAATTTTTGTATTTAGTCTTACTTGAGATATAAATTTGTTTTTACATTTCTATGTGCTTTGTTATTTTTTCATTTATTTTGATTTATTTCAAGAGCAACTCTTCTTTCATTCTCATCTTATTCATCATTTTCAGATATATAGCCGCAACATATGTTTTTCTATAATATCACTAAATTTAGTAGTGCAATTTTTAAAATTTTCATAAGTTTAATAATATATTCCAACCCTACGAGTTTGTAGTATAAGATGGACCCTGTAATATTCTTTTTAAATTGTACAAAAACAAAGAACTTGGTATCCCCTGAAAAATTTATTCGATCAAAAACAAATCTTGATGTAAGTATTTGAATTAGAAATAAAGTGGCAACACAGAGAGGAGATCCAAAAGTCCAGACTCCAGAAGAGATAAAGTTACAAAAGATTGAAAAGATATGAGAGAACTTAATTTGTTTGATGAAAAGATGGTATAAATACTCATTAAAAGACTTACTAGTAAGCAAAATAATAAAAACAGAATACAGGAGAAAAAGAAAAGAGTAATAACAAAATATAAGAGACAATTAATCTCTCCAATTTAAGGAGAGAAATAAATAAAGATTCCCAAGATTCCTCATATAATTTATAACCCTATAAATATAGAGTTATAACAAATATGAAATATAATAATTAGTATTTTCGAGATCTTTTAACACTCCCCCTCAAGTTGGGTTGTACATATTATACATGCCTAACTTGCTACATAATTCTTCAAAGTTGATTATTGGGAGAGGCTTAATGAGGATGTCTGATGTTTGATGTCGGGATGACTCCTCTCTCAATGTTTTCTGAGATGAAGTGTCGATTGATCTTGATGTGTTTCGTTCTATCATGGTGTACTGGATTTTTTGCAATGTTGATGGCTGTCTGGTTGCCGCATTGTAGTTTGATATTTTTTTCAGTTAGCATTCCAAGTTCGTTGAATATTCTTCAAATCTACATTCCTTCGCAGATCCCGGTGCAAGAGCTCTGAATTCTGCTTCAGCGCTGCTTCTTGATACCACAGATTGTTTTTTTGCTTCTACAAGTGATTAGGTTTCTCCAGACATAAGTGCAATAGCCAGAAGTCGATCGTCGGTCCGAGACATCCTCTGCCCAGTATGCGTTTGAATGCACTTCTATACTTCGATCTTTATTCCTTTGAAACAGTAGCCCTTTGCCTGGAGTCATCTTGAGGTATCTCAAGATTTTGTAGACTGCATTCATGTGTTCTTCCGTAGAGTTGTTCATGAATTGGCTAACAACACTAACAGAAATACTAATGTCAGGTCGTGTGTGAGAGAGATAGATGAGTCGCCCCACGAGTCGCTGATATCTCCCCCTATCCATAGGTGCGCTAATTTTCTAAGTGCCGATCTTCTTGTAGGGATCACCGAGCATACATGTTTCCTTCAATAGGTCCAATGTATATTTCTGTTGTTACACAAATATTCCTCGTTTTGATCGAACTAGTTTCATGCCGAGAAAGAACTTTGGGTTTCCGAAGTCTTTGATTTCAAATTACCGAGTAAGAAGCTTCGTTAAATTTGTGACTTCTTCGTGATTTCCAGTGAGGATGATATTGTCGACATGTACCATTCTTTTGTAGGGCTCTTACCTCCACATTAATGGTCGTTTTCCACCCCGGGTGTTTGAGAGCTTCATCAATCGTGTTTGAGACTTGTGTTTTGTTCTTCAAAATCACCATTTAGGAAAGCATTTTTCACGTCGAGTTGATGTAGCTGTCAATCTTCATTTGCCGCAAGTGAGAGAAGGATTTTGATGGTTTTAAGTTTGGTCACGGGGGCAAAGATTTATTGGTAATCAATATCATAGGACTGTGAAAATTTTTTTGCTACGAGACGTATTTTTAATCTTTCAATTGTACCATCTGCCTTATATTTGACTTTGAAGATCCATTTGCAGCCGATGCTTTCTTTTCCTTTGGCAGGTCTGAAACAGTACATGTACCATTCATTTTTAGGGCTCTTACCTCCTCATTGATGGCCGCTTTCTACCCCGGGTGTTTGAGAGCTTCATCAATTATGTTTGGGACTTATGTTTTGTCGAATGCAGTGACATAGGCTCGGTAAGCTGAAGATAGTCTTTCATAGGATACAACGTTGGAGATTGGATGCATCGTGTGTTCGTACCTGAGTGGAGGATGGATGGACCTAATGCATTTCCTTAAAGCAATTGGAATGTCAGAGTCATCAATCATAAGTATAATAGATTCATGCTCAAGTGTGTTCCTACATGAGTGGATTTCTGTAGGAGTTGGGTACGGTTCTGACTCTTGGATTGGTGATGGATGTGTTGGGTGATCTATGTGCGAGTTTGACACTTTAGGACTATATGGAGACTGATTGTTAGGTACATTTTCACGTGAGTTGGATGGACTTATTGAATCTGAGTCGGGAGATAATGAGTTAGGTTCAAGGGACAAAGATTTGATGTGTGGTGGTATGAACTCGTTGTCCCCCCAAGATTGATATTCTCTTAAAGTCTCCCCCTGAATGTTAGAATTGGGGTAGTAAAACTAATTTTCAAAGATGGTGGCATCCATAGTGTTGTAGGTTTTTCTTGTAATAGGAGAGTAGCACTTATACCCTTTTTGAAGAGGCAAGTAGCCGAGGAAAATACATTTAGTAGATTTGGGGTTAAATTTACTGTGATTGTGTGAATGAATGTGAACAAAGGAGGAGCAACCAAATAGTTTGGTAGGTAGATTTTGGGTAATTGCCTTGGTGTGGGGAAATGATCTGAGAAGAAGTTGGACTGAACTTTGAAATTTGAGGACCCGAGAATGCATCCTGTTGATGAGGCAGGCTGCAGTGGATACAACGTCACCTTAAAAAAATGTAGGCATGTTAGAGGAAAACATGAGCCAACAAGCCACCTCGAGAAGGTGGCGGTTCTTACATTTGAAGATCACATTTTGTTGGGGAGTGTCGACGCAAGAACTGATCTGGAGGATGACTTTAGAGGAGAGATAAGAGTCGAGGATGGAAGCGAAGTACTCCTTTGCATTGTCAGACTTGAGTGTCTGGATGGAGGTTTGAAATTGTGTTTGGACCATTGAGTAAAATTGTTCAAATATGTGACTGACTGCAGATTTATCTGTCATAAGAAATAGCCACGTTACTTGAGTGTGATCATCAATAAAAGAGACAAACCACTGAGTCTCGGTAAGGGTTGTAACATGGGATGGGCCCCAGATATTGTTGTGAATGAGTGCAAAGGGCTGGGAAGAGGTGCAACCAACACGTGGAAATGGTGTGCGAGTGTGTTTGACAAGTTGACAAAATTCACATTGAAAAGAAATAATATCTTTATTGATGATCACACTCAACTAACGTGGATGGCCGAGACGAAAATGCCATAACATGATCTCGGAATATTTATGACACTAGAATTGAAGACATAGTGATGGGTAGACAAACGTCTGTAGCGAGGTCGTGGTGGTGAAGTACCGTTGATGACGTAGAGACCCGAGCACATTCAACATTGACAATCATTGTCCCCAAGTCCTCATCCTGAAATTCACACATGGTAGGGAAAAATTTAGCAATACACCTCAGATCACTAGTCAACTTTTTGATGGATATTAAATTTCAATTTAAAGTAGGAACATGAAGCACAGATCGGAGTAGAATGTTTTGGGTGATGCGTATGGAGCCAAAGCTGGTGAATTTGGAGACAGAGCCATCGGCAACACGGATGGTGGAGCTGTCTCCGCACGACATATAATCTTGGAGAAGGGAGGCATCGTCAGTCATGTGATGAGAAGCGCCGAAATTGATGATCCACTGACCGAGGGATCCATGATTGACTGTGAAGGCATGGTAGAACGTACCTTGATGCGCGAGCAAGCCGGTGATGGGGTCGGGAACAACCAGTTGAGGTGGTTTGCCGATCAGTTTTTGCAGCAAATCTAGTTGCTCTTTGCTAAATGGACTGAGCGTTGGTGCAGGAAGGTCATCGGCAGTGACGACGCTATTAGCACGGGGAGTGCGATCAGACCGAAACTTCTAATTGGTTGGCTTTCCATGAAGCACCTAACACGTGTCTTTATTATGGCCTAGTTTGCGACAATGTTCGCACCAGGGACAACCTTTGCGTGATGGATTGTCGTTGTGTCGAGGCGGAGGAACCCGAGTTGCAAGAGCGGAGGCTTCAACAAAGAGATTAGGCGAGGTGGAGATAGGCCTAAGCATGACTTTCTGGCGATTTTCTTCACGGCGAACCTCGGAGAAGGCCTCGTGAATGCTCGGTAGTGGTTTGAAGCTTAATACACGAAAGCGGACATGATCGAGAGAGTTGTTGTGGCCGAAAAGGAATTTGAATATCCTTTTTTGCTCGATGATCTGACGGTATAAGTTGAAGTCCGGAGTGCATGACCAGACATGGACTTCATACATATCAACCTGCTATCAGTAACATGTGAGCGCATTAAAATACTGAGTCACAAATTGATCACCTTGGCGAAGATCGTGGAGGATTGACTCTATCTCAAAGAGCTTGGATGTGTTATTTGAGTGAGAGTATATCTCTCGCGCAGCATCTTAAATACTCTTGGTCGTGTCGTAAAGAAGAAATTTTTCGCCGATATCGTTGGTTATGGAATTGATTAACCACGACATGACCATGTGGTTTTCTGAATTCCATGTTTGAAATTTTGGGTCATCCTTGGTCGAAGCGACGACATCACCGGTGATATAGTCGTCCTTGCCTCTGCCGCAGATAAACATCATGACGAATTGAGACCATTGGAGGTAGTTCTGGCCGTTGAGTTTGTGACCAGTGATGAGGGAGGAAGTGCCATCGATTTCGGTTGCAACAAAGATAGATGAGGTAGAGGATATTTCTTTGGAGGAAAAAGAAGTCTTTATACCGAAAAAGATTGACATGGCTCTGATACCATGAAAAGATATGAGACAACTTGATTTTATTAATAGAAAGAAAGTTATAAATATTCATTACAAGACTTAAAAATAAGAAAAACAATAAAAACAGAATACAGTAGAAAAAGAAATGAATAATAACAAAATATAAGAGACAATTAATCTCTCTAATTTAAGGAGAGAAATAAATAGAGATTCCCAAGATTTCTCATATAATTTATAACTCTCTAAATATAAAGTTATAACAAATATGAAATATAATAATTAGTTTTTTCGAGATCTCTCAACAAAGATGAAGAGACTCACTTGTCCAATTAAATGTAATCATTCAAGCTAAGGTCGACTGTCGAACAGCTCGGGAGAAGGATAAAAAGAACAACCGAATAATTTGAGTTGGAACCAATCAGACTAAAGCAAAACATACAAACATCTTGCTATCCACTACAAAAAAAAAAAGTCAAGCCAAGACATCGACTTATCTTCCGACATCAGGAACGGCCATGAAGTTTTCACAAGTTTAAATTGTTTCTTAACAACCGTCGAGTTTTTCTTCTCCATTGTAGTTGCTGGTCTCCATTGTTCGCTTCCATCTTCTTAATTAGTTTAGTAACTTACTCAACTAGGGTAAAGCAGTTCTTAGCTCTACTATTCTACCACACGAGGGCTCTGCCCAAAAATACTAGTTTTTTAATGCTGCGTTCCAACTGTTCAACAAAATTGGTCAAAGGGGTTTCTTTTACTGCTACTCGCATGTTTTTCACCTCAATCACAGAAACAGTAGATTCCAACTATTCAAGCAAAGTTTCTCAAATTATCCGCGCTATTAATAGTGAGGTTTCGGATGATAACAGATGTGGGATTCATACCATTGCTATCAAATCTGCTCTGAACTTGGAAAGTTCTGTAGCCACTTCCCTCATCAGTTTCTATCTTCATCTGAATGACTTGGAAAGTGCAAGATCTCTCTTT
>JXCR01089924.1:177154-200120 GCA_002079205.1 Phalaenopsis hybrid cultivar
ATGGAAGTACTATAAGGAGGGAACTTCATTCGGAAACGAGTCTTCAGAACTCCCTTATGGACATGTATGTGAAATGCAGAAAGATGAGTGCTGCAAGTTTAGTTTTTGATGCCATGGAGAAAAAGGATGCTATCTCATGGAAGAATATGATCATTGGATACATAGAAAATGGAGAGTTTAGGAAGGCAATTTATTGCTTTTCCAGAATGAGAACTTCTCGGTGGAGTGAGGAGAGATTATTATCACAACTTGATAGCGGCATGCCCTAAAGTTAATAGTTTTACGTTTGGAACAGAATTGCACTGTTTTTGCATAAAAAAATGGGTTTTTGGCTTCAATTTCGATTGGGACGACAATTCTTAAGATGTATGCGGATTTTAAGGAGGTTGAAATTGCCCAATCTCTGTTCAGCAATCTCTAGCACAAAGATCATATAATGTGGAGTGCAATGATCTTTGTCTATTCCCAAACCAAGCAAACAATTCGAGCTCTGAAACTATTCCAAGAAATGGTAATTCAAACTGTTATAGTTAATGAAATTACATTGGTTAGTTTGCTCCAAGCTTGTTTTTTGCTGTGAGCATTGCAAATAGGAAGATGCACGCATAGCCATTTGATCAAATTGGGATATATTTGTAACGTATTTGTGATTTCATCCTTGATTAATTTCTACTGCAAACTTGGGAGAACAGAAAAAACTGAGGTCTTGTTCAGTAGTATTCAGGAAAAAGACTTTTTTTGTTGGAGTTCCATGATAAATGGTTATGGCATCAATGGGCATGGAGAAAAGGCGATTCTTTGCTTTTCCAGAATGATAGATCATGGATGGAAGCCGAACGAGATCGTGCTCTTCTCTCTTCTGTCAGCATGCAACCATTGTGCTCTTCTCAATGGGGGTGGAAATGGTTTAGTTCAATGGAAGAGAAGTTTGGCTTCATTCCTTGTCGTGCACATTATGCTTGCATGGTGGACTTGTTAGGCAGTGAAGAAAAGGTGGAGAGAGCACTGGAGTTAGTAAGNATTTTTTTTTTTAATTTGTGTTTTTTAACCGATGTTCTTTCTCTGATGATAGCATCTGCTTGCGCTCGATCGAACCCCTCTCAATATCTATCCATTCATTGCATCAATTCTTTGTAGGCCATATTTTCACCTTATATTTTTGTATTAATTCACGAAAGCCTGTTGAGCTTTCGTTATCTTATACGAATAGAAGACTTTTGTGTATGGCGTTGGCCTTTACCAGTCTTTCATGTTGGCTGCGTGGGGCAAAAAAACATGAAAGCTGCAGCTCAGCTCTGCAGTCTTCTTCTGATCTTCCATCTGTGTTCCGGGAGTCCGATTCTGTGAAGTTTTTGTACATGAGTGGGACTACCAGAATGAGGTCGTCCTCAAGGAGAGTGAAGAGGAAGTGGCAGAGCAGGGAAGAAAGGAGATTNGACTATTTACATTTGCTCATTCGAGTTCGAGAATTTATAGAAGTGTTAAAGTAGTCGCTGACTATTTTAAAATTGAGCTATAATAGTCTTCGTTGGGAACTATTTCAGAACAAATTTAGAGAGTCTGGAAAATATTTTAACAATTCTATAAATTTTTTTTTTGGATATTAAAACGGTCTCGTGAAAATAATTGTTCACTATTTTTTTTACTTTAATCATAAAAAATATTGGTTATGGACACTTGACAAATCCTTACTTTTATTTATCCTTGTAAAATGTGTACCCAAAGTTTGATACTATGTAGCTACTTATATGTATAATCACATTATTCTTATATATTTACATGTCTAAAACCATATTTGACTTTTAGATTTATAAAGCTTAAATCAGTCATACCACAAAAAATATTACTATTATTAATTATAAAAAAGTAAACCACAATTTTTTTTATATATAAGTAGAGTGAGATAAATATGAAAATTAATATTAAGGTGATTGTACAGATAAGAAATACTGACATGAATCTCAAAGAGAACGAACTATCGAGATAAAAGAGATTCCCTTCAAGGTAAACAATCAAATGACGGCTTGATGTCTCTGATGCCCCAGCCGAGAAGCAGTGAGCGTAGACATGCCCTGATGCCCCATACGAGAAGCTGAGCTAAGTAATAAGAGAAACTTCTCAAAGAGAAATAACACACATGGAACCCAATAGAGACATTGTACAACCAAATGTCCATGCACAAGTCCAGAGCTAACAAGCCCAAATGACCCTCATGATAGAGTAATTCAAGGTCCTTTAGGTAACAATCACCCAGAGGAATGACCGAGTGCCTTGCGTGGAGGCAGAACCTCAGGGGGTTCACCCCAAAGACCCCCAATAGGGAACCCACCTATCCCACCAAACCAGGTTAGCAACCGGCAAACAGAAAAACAAGGAGAGTCCCAACACATTGACATAGTTACGTCTGTGCAAGCGAACAAGTAGTAGGAAAAACTGACTCGAGTGCATGTCGGTCCACTTGTTGGGAGGGGATTATTCTCGTCAAATCAAAGAAACAGACCACTGTGCAAGCTAAGGATTCCTCGCTTGGATTCCTACAAAGGATGGCATGACCTAATCGGCCAAGTTGCGTCATTCGAGTTGTCAATCAGTCTGCTCTATAATGACGACCCTATAATATGTCACTCTTACTAACCATCTTGAAGGAATCAACTCTTCAATGGTTTAATGGTATGTTGATTGAAACCATCCCAAATTACTATGAATTTAAAAGACTTTCCATTTCACACTTCTCAAATGTGTAGAAACCAAGGAAAGACTTGGACACATTGCTTAACATCAAATAGGGATAGAGAGAGAGCCTACGGGCCTGTATCACTCGCTTCCAAAATGAGAAGCTGGAAGTTTAAAATCTGAAGCCTGAAATAGCTGAGACAGCTTTGAAGCGAGAAGTCTGAAGCAAATAGTTCTTGTATGACCTAAATCTGTTTAAAGCAACTACTTTTGCAGAAGAAATGGAGATAGCAAATGAGCACATTTCTCACCGAGGATGGCCTACAGAGCTTCTCGAAGGGTAAGCTAGAATCATCCGACCACCCGTCAAAGAAGCGAAAAGAACAAGGTTGGTGACAAAGGGCGAAGGACAATGAGTCATCCACTTGTAAGCAAAACAACAACCATCGATCCTGAGATTAACGAAGAAACGATTGAAAGCAAAGCTCTGATCAATTGTCTGCTCAACATTATGAGCGACTGCACATTTACAGAAAAACGCAAGGTTTGACACCATTTAACATTTCGATGGCCAAAATAGTCCAGATTATCCAAAATAAGGACTACTTCAAACCGAACACGCCACTAAAGGCGGCCCCAGCCTTTGATGTCTGAAAATATTGCATGAATTTATTTATATTTTGCACATTTTTTTTGAATGAAATTGTACTTTAAAGAAATGTATTTGTATGTTTTTCTTACATGTATAACAAGTATTAACAATGGAATAATGTGAAAGGATCATGGAGCAAAAATAAGAAAACTTGAAGAAAAAAATGTTTGTGAAGGTTGAGGCCATGACACCAAGCATTGGGCACCTAAGCGTCAGTCCAGCCCAGAAACCGAGAGGCTGACCCTAGCCAAGCTTTAAAAAAAAAACCCTAAAAACAAAATTTAATTAGATTTATTAAATTTCATGTAAAATAATTTTTAAAATTGAACACTTTTAAGTATTTATTAAATCTGTATTTACATAATTTAATAAATTATAATGACTTAAATCCCACCTATTCCCACCAATGCCCCTTAGTTTTCTTCCCAAATTTTTGAAATTTTGCTCTTTTCTATAGTCTGAATTGACCCATTCTTGAACCACTCCCTTACACCAATCGTTAATTGCTATTTGTTTCATAGAACATTTGTAGGGTTTAGGGATTACAACACCATCTGACTAAATCAAACAATTACAATTTTTCAGATCAATATAATATGAAAGTTTTGAAATTTATTGTGGATTTCAGATTATCTTCTGTGAACACACTTCGAGAGTTAGAGCAAAGTAAAAGGACAGAAAAAAGAGTAGGGTCAACAATTTAATGTCGAGTGAACTGGGGGAGAGTCATATTTATTCGTATTTTAGCCTTTTATTTATACAAGAAGAGAACATTTATGGAAACTGTTCTTNTTTTGCTCTTTTCTATAGTCTGAATTGACTCATTCTTGAACCACTCCCTTACACCAACCGTTAATTGCTATTTGTTTCATAGAGCATTTGTAGGGTTTAGGGATTACAGCACTATCTGACTAAATCAAACAATTACAATTTTTCCATATTAATATAATATGAAAGCTTGGATTTCAGATTGTCTTCTGTGAACAAACTTCGAGAGTTAGAGCAAAGTAAAAGAGAGAAAAAAGATTAGACTCAACAATTTAATGTCGAGTTAACTGAGGGAGAGTCATATTTATTCGTATTTTAGCCTTTTATTTATACAAGAAGAGAACATTTATGGAAACTGTTCTTAATATGATTAAAGTTATAATTAATTATATATATTTTATATCATATCCGTGTTATAATTTGAATTTAAACAAACTGGTAATCCGTGGGCCAACTTGTCTGAGCTCGGTTGATTCAGATGACCGATCGAGTGTCGACTGTGCCTTTCGAAGCGCGTGTTGGTCGGTCGAGACGCTCAACTGTATGACGATCTCGCTCTCTCCGGGTCAGTCAGTTTTCTTTAAGTTTCGTGCCGGTGTTTCTGATGTATACATTATAATATTCATATTAATTTAAGATAATATTTAATTTTTAATTTTTAAAATAATTATTAACAAGAAACCGTTGGGCTGTTTCCGTTGTGTTCACGGTCAGACGTAGGCCATTTTAATTAATTGGTTATAAAGCCCCACAAAGCTGTCAATTATGGTATTCATTAAATTAAATAATTTTAAATTTGGTTTATCTCAAGCTATTGTTTATAGGGAAAAATAAAAATTTCGAGTAGATGAGGCAGAGACACTTGAGTTTATTTCTCCTCACAATTAGATTTAATTATATTTAAAATTCGAGTTAATTGTCGAAATAGTCTTCGGATTAGTTACGTGACGCCATTTTAGTCCTATAATTTATTAAAAAAAATATATTTGTTTGGGATAGTTTAGCTCTTTGAAGAGTCAGACATGGTTAAAAAATTATGATTGTCATTATAATTTTTTATTAAAGAAAAAGTCAGATCATAACTTTCTAGCAGTCATTTTGCATACTCAAGTCTCGTGTCAAAAAATAAGAGTTTTCAGACGTAGTACTTTTTTGAAAAAGTAGTTAAAATATAGTTCTAACAAATAGAAAAAATTGTTGGGGGACACCACATTGTCGCCTTAAATGCACTATTAGTTCCTAAAAAATTTTAATGTGGGCTAAAATAGTTTTTAACGAATATTAAATATATTAAAAATATGGAGACTAAATTGATATATTCATAGACTTGAGAGCTAAAATGACGTCCCATTATAAAGATTTAGGGATTATTTTAAAACTTTTCTCTTTAAAATTCATTCCAAGTTATTTAATTATCATTATGATTATAATTATAATCAAGATCACAATTTCAGTAATTAATTAGGCAAAGCTCATTACAAACTTATCGCCTCATAATTAATTATCATTATGTTAATAAATAAAAATTGTCTAAAGTTAATTAAGCATCTGTCCAACGTCTAATTATTGGGTGTGGAGAGCGCACGCTGAGCACCTAATAATCGAAAACATACGCATTTTCATATATTGCATCTAAATTATGATATTTGCTTATAAAAAAAAGACATAATTTTAAATAATATAAAACATTAAACTATTATTAATTTTTAAAAAAATAAATTATACTTTTAATTCATTTATTTTGATGTTATTGTGAGGTGTTGTATAACTAAACATGAAAGTTTAAGTGTAAGATATATAAATACATGATAATTAGACATAAATTTCAACATATTAGATCATCAAAGTTTCAATTTTAGCATATTCAAATAAGCTCAAAATTAAATAATCTTATAATATTTAATGAACCTAAAATCACTCAATTCTAAAGTTACATAAATTTGGAAAAAATAGTCTATAATTACATAAATCAGTATGAGACATTTGTTGAAATGTTTGGGACTTTGATTAAAATAATTAGAACGCCACTCTAGAAAATTATAAATAGAGCATCATTNATGAATTTGGGAACCCCCGGAGATTCAGTTGATTTCATTGACGTCCCCGTTGAAAAACTAAAAATTGAATTTTTGCCTTAAAAATCAAAATACATTTTTAATTACTCCGTTACAACAATGCACTTTTCCATAATCATACCTTAATTACCTTGAATCTAGTTTCAAATTAATTTCTAGAACTGAATTCTTTCCTCATTTGCATACATATCACCCAATTTCGATGTATGTACATATCTAACAAGCAAATATTATTTTTTTTTACATATATGAACGTAAATACGGTGTTATGTATGTAAAAACTGAAGTTTAGGTGCTAGATATATACCTGAATACATAGGAATTGAGTGGTATGTGTGTAATGTTAGTGTGGAGACCGGTTTGGATTCCCGCTTCCGCCTACCGATCGCGATGTTTCGCGAATTCTGCTCCCGCTCCTCCCGTTTTGCGAATTGGCGCCAGCGTTTGCCGCAAAGCGAAGCTTCGCTTCGTCCCGCTCCATTGGTCGTGATATTTGCGAAACGTCACCAACCTCTCTTCCTGTTCGCGATAAAAGGCATCGCAGCGGGCCAGCGGCTCTCCTTCGATTTTAGGACGAGTCACGGTTTTGAGTTCTTCTTCGGGTTTTTTCGAGATAGAGGAAGAGTTCTTCGGGTTTCTTTGGGATAGAAAGAACGAAAGTGCAAGAAGTAGTTCATTGCGGCAGAAGGATGAAGAAGAAGATTGTTCACCCTAGGCTTCTTCTTGGTGACTTGTGGCAGAAGAGAAATTGAGTTTATTTCTCTTGTAAGTTCATCTTCTTCGGTGTATCTCGGTGTAGAGAGAGAAGAACAGAGAGAGAGGAAGAAAGAGCAACAAAGTGAGTGAGAGATTCCTCTTGTAAGTCGAGGTGATTGACTAGTGTAAATTTCTCAAGTAGTAAAATCCTCTGCAACTCCGTGGACGTAGGCAATTTGCCGAACAACGTAAATCTGTGTGTTCCGCTGTATTACTGTTTTCTGGTATGATTTCTTCTAGTTGTATTTTTTCATTTCGTCAATCGTTCTCCTCTTTGATTATATATATACCACAAAAAACAATTGGTGTATCTATAGATCTAGCCGCAACATGTAAATCTTCCTTTTTTTTTTCCTAATTCCTTGCAAGGAAAAAAAAACTACTATTTTCAAACATTAACAACATCTAATTATGTTGCTAGCGAGATATATACGAGAAAATGATATAATTACAAATCAGATAATTGAAAAATAATTTGATTAAATAATTTTAAATAATTTGAGGGACTTACGAGCATTAAAGCCATTGGCAAGTTGAGTGAGGTCTCAGCAAATGATTATCCATGATTTTGAAGGCCTTCCTTTCGATATAGACCCATGAATGATATTGAGAATAAGATTATTAAAATATGTACAATTAATTCTAAAATATTCATATAAAAATGGGAAATTTACATACATACCACACAATTCTTATGCATCATTCATAAGAATTTGAGCATTATGTGTAGAGGTTGGTTATGTAAATACATAAGAATTATGAGGTATTTATGTAAATGCCATTTTGAAATGTGATTCAATATGAAAGCATGACTTGGTGTGGCATTCAGCAAAGCTAGCCTTGGAAATAACGTGAAAACATCACCCCTCCAAGACATAAATAAATAAATAAATAAGAAAAATAAAAAAAAATGGTCAGCTTCATATTAACTCTAGTTAACCAGTAATGTGTCACATTCGTTCTAGTCAAGAGTTAATAAATTTTGGGCAGTAGGTGTTGAGTTATGGTGCAAGTCTTGAAGGGATTTTATTTTAATTTTTATTTTCATATAAATAATGAAAGATTTGCATACATACCTCTCTATTTCTATGTATTTACATATCTAGCAAATAAATTCAATTTTTACATTTACGCCAGCTTAGTTATGCATAAAAAATGTGCATTTCATTTTCTTAAAATTATAATTATAATATTTTTTTTATGTGAATTATTCATGTCAAGATGATTGAATCACCTATAAACATGCAACATTCAGAGATTATATGGGTCTTGTTCACTTGATATTTTTTAAGTATTTAAATGCACTATAATTACTTTATTTGAGCTTACTTGGAGTTTAAATTGATGCCTTTTGGTATCTTTAGGTTTGTCTTGTTAAGGCATTCATCTTGACTGTAAGTTTGTTATAATTAGAATTCGGATGTATCTGTGTATGTTTCTGAAAGTTTTAAACTCAGAGATGCATCAAGATGATTGGGTGAATTTCTTGATGATATATAAATTGAAACATAACATACTAATGCAAGTTTATACGCAGGATAAAAGATTATCTCTATTAGGATTTACAATAGAAAAAATAATAATAAAATTGTGATTTGGATCTTGATTCGGGGTGAATGAGGGTGCATTTGGGGCGGCTTTTCTGCCACTTTATGTTTTGGAAGTTGATGTCCTGATATTTAGAAGCCCCTTTTTAACTGATTTATCTTAAAATCTCGTTCCCAAAACTTTATTAATGTGAACGACGGGCTAAGTTGCATTACGTGGAATGGGTCTTGGCAGGAGTGGTTAATTATAGCGCTGCCCTTTTATTTCTAATATTCCCTAGGGTCATACGCGATAATAATTTTGCTTCTTTGTGCCTTCTCCGATCTCCGCTGCAAGCATCATGTTTGGGGTTTCAATGGCATATTAGTTGAGCAGATATTCTCAGTTGTCTTCCTGCTTTCGACTCAACCGTATGTATCTCTTTGATTCTTCTTAATTTTGGTACTAAAAAGCTTTTTGATACTATATTTTCTAATTTTCTTCTTTGTTGTCATATTTTTGGAATCCAGTCTTCATTGTATAAGGACATTTTTTATTGTTAATTTATGGTCGCATTCTATGCTATTTTAGGTTTTGCATAAGATGGGTTTTAGGTCTTTGACTTCTAGAATTTATTGCTAGAAACCAATCACAAAGCTACATATAGATTCTCCAAGCTCTTCGAGCATTCACAATAATGTTTGCAAAATCTTCTATAGCTTGTGTGTTGGTGAATTACGAAATGCGGACTTGCTTTAACTTAATAAAAGATGTTATCACACAAAGCGTCAAATTATTGAACTAGCAAAAGGGAACTCCTTAAGAGTCATAAAGAAAATATGATAATTCAATATGTCACTAAAACTCAACAAACAAAACATTGATTTTAAAAAAGCTATGTGATCGATGGTGCAACCTCATCTATAAGACTCCAAACCAAAAATCTCAAACTTCTTCATTGATTCAGCCTCTATTATCTCTTTGGAGAATACATTCTTCAGTTGTTGCTTCATTTTTTCACAATTTGTCTCCTTCTCAACTTCTAAGAAGAGGGTGATAAAACTTTGTTGTGTGGATAATATGTTTCATCCTCCTCTGATAGAGTAAAAGACAAGGCTCTCATCTTTATAGCGACTAACATCCGTTTAACTCATCACTAGTTTTGAAGAATCATATGACATTTTCACATGTGTTGTTACTCTCCATATGTATTCTAGCACCTCTTGTATCATTATTATCATTTATTTCATAAGCTTGTTCATTTGTCAAACCACAAAATCTCTGATGCATTCAATGTTCACTAAATTCTTCTTGTTACTAGGTTCTATGCCATGAAAAGTTCATCATATAATTTATGAAATGTTCCACAAGAATAACACTTTTCAAAAAGTTAGTCCTAATTTGTCTATGGATGCCATCACCTAGGTAAGAAGTGTAGAAAAAAGAGAGCTTGAGAACAGAGAGAAAAAAAAAGTTCTATGTATGTTATTAAATAAGAAGTGATCACATAAAGTTTTCTCCTGCACTCCCTAAGACCATTTATCTTATTTATAGGTTTGAGTCAGTTTAGGGTACACTACATTAATTGACATATAGATAGCAACAAAATATATACATTTAAATAGTCAAAATAGCAGTACATGTAGCCTGATTACTTGTTTTTTAAACGTTTTGATGGGCTTAATAAGAGTTGATAAAGTAGGGCTGGTTGGCTAGGTTATTTTGTTAAATTGATTGGCCTAGATCGACTGAAATGACTAGTAAAGTTGTTTCCTTAAATTTTATATGTAGAATCAGACTACTGAGTCTATAGAAGTCAGCTCGCCACTTAACTTGGACCCAATCTCAAAGAACCTTGATATACAATTATAAACTAAATAATGACTTAACCCGCCTCATTAATAAGCATTGAATTAGGCTTCANAGTTTTGATGGGCTTAATAAGAGTTGATAAAGTAGGGCTGGCTGGCTAGGCTATTTTGTTAAATTGACTAGCCGAGATCGACTGAAATGACTAGTAAAGTTGTTTCCTTAAATTTTGTATGTAGAATCAGAGTACTGAGTCTATAGAAGTCACCTCACCGCTTAACTTGGACCTAATCTCGAAGAACCTTGATATGCAATTATAAACTAAATAATGACTTAACCCACCTCATTAATAAGCATTGAATTAGGCTTCATTTGAGATGAATTTTTAATTAACAACCAATAATAATAAATAAAAAAAACAATTATCAAGATAATAAAATTTTAATAAATTTTTAAAAATTATCCAGTAATAAAAGCTGTGGCTATAAAAGTAACTTACAAAAGCAGATAAATACAAGCCCTAATTTTCAAATGGAAAAATAATATAAAATAAAATAAGATGACATTTCCCAATATCAAACTAATTGTACTCTAGGAGCTACCAAGTCATTATNCCTGCATTTTTTGCTACAAACTACCAGGTCATTACGAGTTTTTTCGTCGAGAAATTTTTATTCATGCCACACACATAACATTGACATTTTTTATGTGATGATAAAGTTTTGAGTGTCATAAACCTAAATGTAAAAATTTAGGCATTGGATATTTATGTACATATATATACATACCTCTTTTTCTTTTCAATATTACTGCATCTATTAATTCATAACTGCACCTTTCTTGTGCAGAGAACGGTGAATACATTGAAAGGTGGCTTTCTACTCTTCAAAACTTTTGAAGTACGCAATCAGGGCTTTGCCTCTAACTTGTTTTAAAAGCTCAGTGTATTAATTTATGGGGCAGGAATAGATGGGAGAGAAATGGTTTTGCTTGATGAATGAGCATCTCTAATTATCCAGTGATTCGAAACAAAACAAAACATTTGCTGCAAGTTATTGAACCCATAGGAGTGAAGAAAGCAACAATTTATGAACTGTTGTACCTTTTATTTAAGTAAAGAAATTATTGAAAGATCATTACTTTCAATTATTTCCCCCTCTTTTTATTTCTATGATTGATCTTTGACATTTGTACTTAATCTTTTTTAATCAGGTTCTTGTGTGTAAGTCAGAATAAGTTTTAGTTTGCAAGCCTAGTTAGCACATATTTTTGTTACAAATGTTTCATTTTTATTCCTTTGAAAGATCAGGCTCGTCCACCAGTTCATGGTAGTAATTAAAGGGGCATTCACATATGCACCATCAACTTGCCATGTATTTGCATATATAATACCTAAATTTTATATTTTACATTTCTCTCTCCTATATCTTTCTTATCACCTTAAAAATGCTACCTTTTTTATTTCTAATAATTGCAATATTTGTGGAATTCATGCACTTATCCCTTTAAGTATGTATGTTTTTGAAGTGGCGACGATTCCATTCTTCCCGATGATAATTGGAAACGTTGTATTTTTTGATTATTATATTTAATAAAGTGTAAATGTCGTCTTTAATCGATCAGAAAGGGCCTGCCAGAGCGTTTACTGCAATGGTGATGTTTTACTTGAAAGGGCAGTTGTCATTATTAGAGTTCCGTCCTCTTTGAGATTTTTTGCCTTCTGTTGAATTTTTCTCAGTCATTGGTGTGGCTTGAAGGTACTTTTTAAATATTAAATCAGTCTAATCCTTGAAATTTAAATTTTAAAGCACAAAAGAGTAGCAAGAGATATTGAAAAAAAAAAAAAACTAAAACAAAGGGATATTACTTCATTGATTGTTTAGAAATTTTGGATGAATATAAATGAGGGGGAGAGATCTCTATTTATAATTTTCTCCTAAGTTTTTAGAATTTATTAGAGTATATTAGAAATGACTTATACATACATAGGTCTTTATATATATGTTTATATATATGATACTATACTATCCTCGAGTTCTATTTGAAGTTTTTTTCCTTCCAACATTTTTTATAATGTGATGGAACCTTTTATAGTCACTTGAATTATTCTCTCTCTAAAGTTTATTAGATTATTCTTTCTTGTGGCAAAATTGATGTGGCTCATATTTTCTTGAGATTGAGGTGTGTGACACTCCATCTAAGTTTGTAATGCCTTTATTGCGCCTTTTACCTGATACTATTGGTTCTTTCTATTTTCACGTGTTTTTATGTCTCATTTTTTTGTCTGCCCATTTATGCATTCTTCTTGCAGCCTTATGTAATGTGGTTCGAGCTAACTACCTTTATTTGTTCAAGAATTTTACAAACTTGAAGATTGTTTGGCTTTTTTTTTTCATACTTGGTTGTATGGGAGAGGGTTGCCATGCAACAAGTTATCATGCCTAGCGGCTTAGTCCATGGCTCCAACCTATTTAAATGGTTCATCTTCTTTCTTGGTGATAGCTCCTTTGGTAACCTACTTTTATACTCATTGATTACCGCTGCTACCTCTCTCGACATATCTTCTTGGGTTTTTGTTTCTTCATTATGAAGAATAGTTAAATAGCTTCTCTCTTCTTGTGGGATGCCCTTCGTGAATTGGATGACTGATCACATCCTAGCTTTTTGCTTGCTAGTCCTTATTGTTGGCGCTAAACAAGCTTGATTGCCTTCCATAATACATATGCTTATGTCGAATGATATTGGAAATGCTCTAATTTGATCCAAGAAGTCTAGACCTAGAACAACTTTAAAATCATCTATTGGACTTATATAGAAGTTTAATGTACCTCACCAAGCTCCAATATTGGTCTTTACTCTGGCTATTTCATGAATTGGCCTTACCGCTGAATTAATTTTCTTGATGGAGCCTCCTCTTTCAGTTATTTGCAGTCCCAACCTTTTTGCTATCTCATTTAGAAGTTGCATTGACCCTATTTGTGCCACCATATTACTTCCTATTGCTTCTTCTTCTTCATGATGACTCGCTAGTAGAGCATTCATTGCTTTCTTTTGAGGAAATTCCCTTGCCCGATGAGGTCCTCCATAAAGGAAGCAGTTGTTATGCGGCTTAGTTTCATTGGTATTAAGCTTCCCTTTGTCTTTGCCCTTGGATGAGGTCGATTCATGGCATGTTTTCTTATTGTGTTGGTCTTTGTTATCCCCACTTTTATCATAAGCACTCTTCTTATCTTTAAAATTTTTGGACTCTTTTAAATATTTAATTAAGTTTTCGGAGACCGCAATGGTAATAGCAAGATCTTGCACTTGTGCCTCCTGAGCTCTATCTTACACCCACGGGCTCTAGTCCATATGCATTGACTTTTGGGTTCGAAGCAGTTCTTCCCTTGGAAGTCGAATTACCTTCATTGTGATTTGCTATAAGCAACACTATTAACAACAAGACAAACATCCGACTGCAATTGGAAGAGTTGGATAACTTTGACGGGTTGAGGTTACAAGCTCGACAAATTCTCATACTATACCGCGCTCGAATGACTTGAGCCCGTGATGAACTTGTGAGACCCCATACTTTTGCGATTGGAGACATGGTATTAGTTTTGGCTCGTCCCATAGTGACTCACCGCCGTACACATGGAAAATTTGAACCCAACTGAGAGGGTCCGTTCATGGTCGAGAAGGTTTACGAAGGAGGAGCCTACATGCTAGTGGACATAGATGGAGTTCACCCCATGCCCCAAATCAACAAGGGAATATTTGAAGATGTATTATGCTTAGGCATAACTGGTACTCAATATGACGGAAAACCAACGGTCACATGATGGGCTATCAGAAAACTAGCAACCTAAATTTCTCTAATTATGAAACCAACAAATTTAATTGAGAGCATCCAATGATTTTTTAATTTTGGAAAGAAATGATGAATTGTGACCATCAATTATGTAATCAACTATTAACAAATGACTAATCAAAAATTATTTTTTCGACATAAATCAACGAACTTGACCCATGAGATATATAACTAATGAATATTCAACCGCTAACCGATGATTTTGCTTTCAACATAAATCCATGAGTATAGTCATTGGTAAGTTCTCAGATGATAAAATTTTTTGGAAATGCCATCATTCCTTAGATTATTAACAAGAATAAAAGCTATGTCCTTTTTGCTGTTGAAAAATTATTAGTTTATTTTTAACTGAAGGGTTTTTTTTACTCAACAGTCACTTTAGATAATTAGAAATAGCCTGAATTCATGTAGTGACTATAATTTAGATATTTTTGTTCCCAACCAAGAGGCTCTAGACATTAATAAAGATTTATCTTGAATGTAAATCATTTTATTAGAATTTTAAGGATTATATTAGCGGTGAAGGTGACATTGATAACCACAAGTTCCCTTAGATCCATAAGGCAAATAATTCCTTTAGTTCACTCAAGCTAGCTATCATTATTCATGGTTTTTTTTTTCTTTTAATGTTTCCACCATGAAAAGCCTTGAGTTTATATAATGTAATGGCATCAAATTTGTTCTAGCAAAATAATGACAATATCTCTCTATTTTTTCACATCTTTATTGAAATTCTTAAAAATAAAGTCAATGCAGTTTCTGTAAGAAATTATCATAACAAATATTATTTTTAAAAGAAGAGTTTGTATAGTCACTTCTAATAAGAACCCTAAATTTTACTTCTTATTTTCAAAAAACTTGATCATCTTTCCTTTTATCTTAGTAGAAAAATTATAAAATTTGGCATTATTTTTTTTTCTCAATCACTATTACAAGAATGCTAACCCAACTAAGATCTTTAATTTTGAAGAGAAACAACTTATTTGAGATTCTATAATGTAGCTCAACTAATGCTCCAATTATGAAGGCTTATATGTTTTACTCTAATTTGTAGACTTGCTTGTTCTCATCTTAAGGCGCTGCAACAAATACTAGTTTCTTCATCTTTCTTTTTCATATCTCAGTGGGTAAATTATTGAAGATTATGTTCAAATTGATTGTAAAAATAACTTGACATTAGTGATGAATATGTGACTTTTATGAAGTTAAATAGTACTTAGTCAGATTCAATATTATAAAGAGACATCTAATTACAAAAAAATATTATAGAAATTGAAGCCTCAATATAATCCACTTTGCCATCCAACTTCATTGTATTCATGGCTCCATCAAAGATAAGTATACCAATCATCACCTTTATTTTGAATAGTTGATATCTTTTGCAAAAAGAATGCTCTTCATCTTTATCTTTCGAATCTTTCTCTTTCCTTCGTAAAATTTCATCGAGTTCTCATGTTCATGACATTAAGTTCTCCTTTTGGGATTGATCTTTTTTATACATGGTCCTGTTCCACATCTGTATTTTGATTTATTTTCTTAGAGTTTTTATTGTGATAGATATATGCCTTTCGAGCAATATATCTTATATATACATGATGTCGTTGGAGCTTTTTTATTATTTGGTTATCATCATGATTTTCCCTTATCTTCTTGAGGTTTCTTTTAGGGATAAGAGTACTTCTCCCATATTCATTTTGTTAGTGTTTATCAACTTTTTGTATCGTTGACTATCTTTGAATCCACCTCTATGATAACAAAAATATAATCCATAAGCCATTACAAAAATAAGATTGCACAGATTAAATAAAGGTAACATGGAGAACGAAATTAATCTTGTAGTTTTATTAATAAAGAAAAGCTAGATACATATATGACAAATAAGAAATACTAAATTTGAAGACTAAAGGTGAGCTTTTGTGCATTTGATGACATCTCTAAATATGAAGACTGAATACTAGCTTTTTACATATAATAAGGAAACTTCTTTCTCATTCTCCCTCTAATTTTTTGGCTTACGATACACTTGCTCATCCTAAAGAAGACTTTGTTCTCTATAAGTTCTGTTTTATAACATTTCATTTCTCTTTATAAAATAGGATAGGACGACCATAACATGGACTTCAACATTATTACCTTTGTTGAAAATATTGTTATGTGAAAACGATGTGGATGCGTAGAAATTCACACAACAATTAGACACAAATATTTGCGTGGTTCAGCGTTAAATCGATTCACTGACATCCATGTGGTAAGAGATTTCACTAGCACTGGATGGAGAGAAAGAAAGAACGACTTGGGATTAGAACTCAACTCTTCTCACCATAACTCACACGTGAGCTTGATATCCTTTATATAGAAAAAGATTAGACCATACAATGAAAGACGCAAAAAAGAAACAAATCAATTAAACATACCAATTAAATAAAATTCATAAATATAATAATCTCCACCTCATCTCTTACTTCCAGATAAGTGAGAGATGATCAACTGAGCTCCAACTAAAAACCAGCTACACCAACATGATTGCTTACGTACCCCGCATCCTGAAGGGATTAAGCCTAGCGTAGTTTTTCAAAATATTGCAATCAGTCCCGAGCTCGGATGTTCATCAAACTCCTGCAATATATGAACTTCTGAACTGGTAGTACCTTTGTGAACACATTTACTGGATTCTCCTTTGTATAAATTTTCTTCAATAAAGTCCCGAACAAAGTGGTACCTCACGTCACTGTGTTTGGTATGAGCATGTTGAACTAGATGTGTAGTTTAAGAATATCACCCTCTAACTATTATATAATATCATCATAAAATCCTGATCAATACCTAAGTCTTTCAATAGGCCATGCATCCATATTGCTTCCTACATTGCTCACATGATTGTTATGTACTCAGCTTCCGTAGTAGACAAAGCAACAGTAGACTGAAGAAATGACCTTCAACTGACTGGACCTACTGCCAATATAAATAAATAGCCTATCATATATCTTTATCTATCTATATCACATGCAAAGTCTGAGTCAATGTGCCTACACACAAATCTATAATAGATAACTACCTCTTAAACACCAAGCCAACATCAGGTGTACCCTTTAGATACCTCATAATACTCTTCATACCTTGTCAATGTCTCATTCCTGAATCATGCATAAACCTTCTCACAACACCAACTGCTTATACAAAGTCTGGTCTACTGCAAACCATGACATACATCAGACTGCCCATTATACTAGCATAAGGAATTGATCACATATCTTTCCTCTCCTAATCATCTTTAAAACACACATCTAAACTCAAATTAAAGTGAGATGCAATGGCTTGACTCACCGCCTTGCTCGAGTCATCAAACCCAAATTTTATCAGCACCTTCTGAAAGTAAGTTTCTTGTGAAAGCCAAACCTTTCCAACTGACCTGTCCTTGAGAATCTCCATGCCAAGAATTATGCGAGCTTCACCCAACTCCTTCATTTTCAAATGCTTACACAATTGATTCAATAACCTCAATTTGACTGATAGATGCAATCAGCATATAGAAGCAAGTGAATGAACTCACTGTTGACTTACTTTTTTAAATATGCACAATAATCATAATGGCTCCTTGTGTGCTCCTACCCCCTCATGAACTGATCAATTTTCTTATGCCACTGATGTGGTGTCTTCTTCAACCCAAATAAAGACTTGTCTAGTTTACAAACCAAGTCTTTCGATGCTTCAAATCCAGACGGTTGCAAAATATAGATCTCCTCTTGCAATTCTCCGTGTAGGAATGCAGCTATCACATCGAGTTACTCTAAGATCAGATCTTACTATGTTACAAGTGCTAAGAGAACACAAATTAAGGGATGCTTGACCACTTGAGAGAACACTACGTCAAAATTAATCCCTTCTCATTGCACAAACCTTTTTTGTCACTAATATTTTCTTGTTTAGCACATCAGCTCCATGAGATCCTTCCTTCTTTGAATACACCCATTTGCATCCGATGGCTTTCCTTCTTGTAGGAAGCTTCACCAACCTCCAAATACCATCCTTCTAAAGAGACTCTCTCTCCTTATCAATTGTCACTCTCCAATGATCACAATCTGAGCTCTCCACCGCTTCTTTGTAGTGACAAGAAATTTTTGCTTATGTGTATGAAAGTGTAAATGCAATTTGATATCTCAAACAAGCTAGTTTTGGGACATTCTGACACCTGGTTTTGCTCCTAGCAATAGGTTCATGACCAGGAATTTCAATTTCAACATTTTCTTCCACCTCCTCCAGAGAACTATCAATAGATAACTTCTGAGTTACAACTGAATCAGAAATCTGAGTCAATGAGAATGAACTTTGTGGAACTAATGTAGTTGCATCAAACTCCAACCTCTGTTATATATCGATGGTCCCAGCAGAATTCTCCACTTGCTTTGAGTCCCGATTTTTCAACAAGCTTACCTCGTCGAATGTAACATCCCTTCCAATGACAATCTTTCTTTGTGACAGATCATAAAACTTGAAGCCCTTGACTCCACGCCTGATACCAACAAAGATCGCTGTCTTTACTCGTGACTTCAGTTTATCATTTTGCATGTGGTATTTAGTTTGACACCCAAACACTCTCGATTATGATGTCTTGATCACATCTCATTTGGGATCTTCTTTCCAATAGATGCATAAGGCAGATGATTCACCAAGTGACATGTATATTCTATGGTTTCGACCCAATAAATTCTATCTAAACAAGCATTGGATATCATACACATAACTTTCCCCACTAAAGTTCGATTCATCCTCTTTGCCACCCTGATTACTGTGGTGTCTCTTGAACAACGAATTAGTGCTCTATGCCAGGTCTCTGACACTCTTGCAAGAATGCAACTGAAGTTTATTAGTCCCCATTATATGATCCAATACATCAGATATTTTTACTAGTCTGAGTCTCCACCCACTTCTTTCAAGTAATGAAAATCCCTAACACTTCATTTTTGTGCTTCATGATATACACCCAAGTATACATAGAGTAATTATCAATAAAAGAGACAAAGTATCTTTGCCTCCTGAATGATGTTGTCTTCATCGGGCCCCAAACATATGTATGAACATACTCTAAAATGCTTTTTGTAGTGTAGATGACAGTCCCAAAATATACTCGTGTCTTTTTGTCAAACACTTAATGTTCACATAAATTAAGTTTGTAGGTGCTCGCACCTTTGATCAATCCTTTCTTCACAAAAGCCTGAAGTGAAGCTTTTCTAGCATGAGCTATCCACATATGCCAGAACATAGTAGCATCAGAACAATTATCTGCAACAACAACCGTTCCAGTCACTTTATTACCCTGAAGATAATAAAAGTTGTGATGGCGAACTCCCTTCATAAAAAGCAGTGCTCCTTGACATATCATCAGAACTTCTGCTTCAATAACAACCTTATAGCCCTTGGACTCTAAGGCCCCAGCTTACAACAAATTTTTCTTGATATCTAAAATATTTTTAACATCAGTTAGTTCCCTCACAGTACCATCATGTATTCTGATAAAAATACTCCCTACACCAATAATACGACAAGTTTGATCATTGCTCATAGTCACTACACCGCTATCCAGCTCATTGTACAAACAAAACCATCCTCGATGGGGATAAATGTGATAGGTAGCACCTGTATCCAAAACTCAGTATGAATCATCTATAAACAAACTGTGAGAAACTTAGATAATGATACATCTTAATCTGTCTCTTCAATAATATTGGCTTTCGCATCAGATACAACTGTCTTTCCCTTCTCCTTTAACTTCAAATAATCTTTCTTCTAAAGATCTATTTCTAAACAAAAAAAAAACTAATTTTTCCCAAAAACTATGCCCACGAAACTTGCCCCGCTTTTGAGAAGTGTCACTGTTGCCACCTTTCTTTGACCAATACTTCTTCTTCTTCTTTCATATATGCTACATTGGAGTGAAAGTGTCATAGCTACCATCTTTACAGATTCCTTGACCATTCAACAAAACTTATGATTCAATAGTGTCATAGTCACTTCGTCATAATTCAAGATATTTTTCTCATAAATGAGTGTCATAGTAAGATTTTCATATACATCCGGGAGCAAATTCAACAGAAGAAGCGCATTGTTTTCATCTATAACCTCCACTTTTAAATTTAACAAATCTATCAACAGCTTTGTGAAATCATTCAAGTGTTCATTAATAGTAACCCCTCGTCTCTCTGCAATCTATAAATTCAATGCTTCATATGGAGACGATTCTCTACATTCTTCGTAAGATATTTATTCTCCAGCATCATCCACAATTTTCATGCAGAAGTTTCCATTAGCACACCATATTTGATTTTTTGTGTTAAGCAATCTCAGATCAGACCACAAGCACTCATGTTCATCTTCAATCAATCTCTCTTTGACATTTCTTCAAGACATTGCTCACTATCCAGGACTTCCTTCAGATTCATAGACACAACACATTCATCACCTCATATCGTCACATGCTAAAGTTTCATTTGTCGTCAAATTTTATCACATCAATTTTGACGGGATGCATAACCACCTGATGAACCTATTTTTCCACTATCATAGAGGATGTTAAAGAACTTACTTGTGCTATCAATTATTTCTGTCGCCTTTTTTTTTTCCAAAAAATTATTCTTCATGGAATTTTTTTTTTGAATTATTTGAAAAAAAATTCTTTTCTTTTTTTTTTATTTCTTTCTCTTTAACTTCGTTTTCTAAAAAAATCTTTTGTTTTTTCCTTCTACTCCCAAAAATTTGAAATGCTCTCTCTGTTTAAGGGTCTGTTTGGCCCAGCTGTAGCTTTCCAGCTTTTCAGCTGCAACTGCACTGCCCCAGGAAGCTACTGTGGGGAAGCTGCTGCGGGGAAGCTGGCTGGTTGTTTGTTGCAGGAGCAGTTGTTCATGAAAAAATGACTATTCTGCCTCTATTTAGTTAAACTGTTTGGAACAAAACAATGATGACCTTATATATGATACATCGGAAGCAAAAATTCACTTTAGAAGCTAAATATATAAAAAATTAAATTTAGCTTATCTATAGCAGTGAACTTCAAATAAATGAGACAAAGTTGATATTACTCCTTTTCCAGATAACATGATAACCATAACTGGTTGGAACAAAGCTGCACAATGATAAACATCAACCAAAAATAGTTGCCATGTGTACACAACATGATGAAAAACCACTCTTAAGTAGTTGAGATAAGTCTACAAGATAAAAATAATGACTTCACCATGCTCTGAGTTATGTTGAACAAAGCTGAAGATACACTAATATTTTCCATCTCAAGTCAATGCATCAGAGAAACAAAAATCCAACAGCCCTAAGTTAAAATGGAATGTCAAAAATTAGAATCAAAGGAAAAACTAGCTTTGATAATATGCTAAGTTCACCTATGGTTTTGATTGGACATCCTGAGCTCCCATAAGCACTCCCGTGATCACAATTATAAAGTGAAAGAGAAGATACAATATATAAGTCCAAACATCAGTTGACACACACAATTTCATCACTCCAAACCAATGGAACATAAAATCTCCATGTAATTGCCTTTCAATCAAAGCGAGGAGACAGAAAAACTCAATGGGAACTAACATAAATAGAGAAAAATTAACTATACTCAACAGAAGCCCTAGGCCTGGGCGAAACCCCATCTTTCGTCCAATCCCTCCTGCAAATTTCCTTCCAAAGCGAGTCTGAGGATCCCAGAGACATAAACCTACAGCATGTCATGGAGAAGGAAATAATAGACTTGAGAGGAAGAAGTAGGAGGATGGAAATGAGATGATCTCCATTCATATGGATTATGCTTGAGGGGTAGCTGTAAGAGGGAGGAGATGAAGAGAAAGATGAAGGTGGGGAAGAAGCAGAGCTTGATGCCATGGGGTTCGTCCTCTGGATTCGCTGATGGAAGTGGACCGACGAAGCGCTTCGCCGATGGCAAGGGAGCTTCGCTGAACCAGGATCGCAGAAATCGGAGGGCACCTGCGTAAAATGTCGAAGGAGAGAAGTGGGACCCCGAGGTCGATCCCACGACCCACTTTTCGCTCAGATTCGTGCCCGCCGCATACGAAATGTCGCCCCAAACGAATTTTTTCGACGGTGTCCCACCGCACCGCCGAAAGAAAGCTGCGCCAAACGAAGCATAAGAAAATTTCTTTTTTTTTTGGCGAAACTCAAAGCTTTCTGTGGTTCCACGAAATTCCTCCTTTTCTTCTAACAAAACTTTCCTTTTAAAAAGCAAAAATTCCTTGTTAGAAATTCCTGATTTTTCTCAAGGCAGAAATTCATTTCCTTCTAAAACCTTTCTGTTATAGCGAAGTTACGTGAAGCCTTTCCTTTGCCGAACTGCCATCTGAAGGAAGACCAACGACTCCCACATGCAGACCGAAGTTTTTCTGGATTTTTTTTCCTCTCCCCGAACTGGCCGGATCATGCCACACCTCGTTGGAACCTCCTTTTGCCACCCATCTGCACGTCGGACCACCTGTTGCAAAAGCTCTGGCAACACACGCCGGATGTGCTATCTACACTGAACTTTAATCCGATCAAAAGTCTGACTCTAATACCAATTGTTATATGAAAATGATGTGAAAGCGTAGAAATTCATACAATAACAATCAAACACATTGGTTTACGTGGTTCGGCGTCTTATGTCCAGGACAAGTGAGATTTCACTAGTACGAGATGTGAAAAAAGAATGAACTGCTTGGAATTACAACAGCTCTTCTCACCATATGAGTCTCATATCCTTTATATAAAATAAGATTATGTCATACAAAAAAAAAAAAAAAAAAAAAAAAAAAAAAAAAAAAAAAAAAAAAAAAAAAAAAAAAAAAAAAAAAAAAAAAAAAAAAAAAA
>JXCR01089926.1:6344-19366 GCA_002079205.1 Phalaenopsis hybrid cultivar
AAATTATGGGATCTTGCCTAATTGAAATAATTCACTATGATGGTGTGTACAAAGGCCCGCTCTTTGCCTGAATTAGGGAAGATTGAGTTGTAAAATTGATTGTTGTGTAAATATTAATTCCAAATTAATATATGCAAATGAATAGATGCATTGTTTGTAAATACTAATATCAAATTAGATCTAAACATGTTCACAAACAAGAACAAATATATTTGGATCGATAAGCAGCAGCGAGATATGATCAACATATCTCCAGTCATAACTTATACGAGTAGAGTCGACATTCACAATTAACACGACAAATTTTTTGTTATAGATTTGTTATAGATCTTCTAAGCTTTTCTCACTCACAACCCGATGGTGCAAATAAAATTAAGATGAGCAAACTTAAAGACCAAAACAATAAGCATCACGTCTTATTTATAGTGTTATGCCCATAACAGAGTTCAACGAATGTATGCAGGGCATACTTATGAAACGATATTAAATTTTAGTGTTAAACTTAGACACTATATGGACCATATTCTTAAATTTATTTCTCAACATTAATTAATTTAGGAATCCTAAAGAAATGAATTTGTTTCTCATCATTAATTAATTTGGGAATCCTAAATAAATAAATGTATTTTCCAACATTAATTAATTTAGGAATATTAAAGAAATAAATTTATTTCCCATCATTAATTAATTTGGGAATCCTGGAATCCTAAAGAGAGAAATTTATTTCGTAACATTAATTAATTTAGGAATCCTAAAGAAATAAATTTATTTTCCAACATTCTCCCACTTGGTCCACATAGTTCAACACACATCATATAGTGAAGCAAAATACATGAATCATGACGATATGTCCTCTTATAGTGAGTATTATCTTCCATGTATTACACTATATGAAGTCTCTCAACACAAGCCCATACAACTTAATGAATAAACCATATGTCTATTCTAAGTCCAAACCTAATGACATTTCTCAAAATAAATAAATGAATAAATATTTGCACAAAACTATATGAGAAAACATCAATTGAATAAGAGTTTCATTAAAACAATAAATGATCGTAAAATCTAAATCATATTATGGAACCAAGTCTCATTCGTACTACATGATCCTTAAAATTCTTTGGTGGCATGCCTTTAGTCAAAGGATCTGCAATCATCAACTCAGTGCTAACGTGTTCAATGACCACTTTCTTTTCCTTAACACGTTCTCTTATGGCTAAATATTTGATGTCGATGTGTTTACTTCGGCTTCCACTCTTATTGTTCCTAGTCATAAATACTGCAGCTAAGTTGTCACAATACAACTTTAATGGCATTGAAATAGGGTCCACGACTCTAAGCCCAGATATGAAACTCTTCAACCATACACCATGCGAGGTAGCCTCAAAACAGGATACAAACTCAGCTTCCATAGTGGAAGTAGCAGCAAGGTTTGCTTAGCACTTCTCCAAGATACAGCTCCACTAGCCAGCATGAAAATATAACCAGATGTTGATTTTCTTGAGTCAATGCAATCAGCGTAGTCTGAATCAGAGTAGCCAATCACCTCCAAATTATCAATTTGTTTGTACGTGAGCATATAGTCCTTTGTACCTTGAAGATATCTCATCACTTTCTTTGCAGCTTTCCAGTGGTTTATACATGGATTACTCTGATATCTTCCCAACACTCCAACAGTATATGCTATGTCAGGTCTGGTACAAACCTGAGCATACATAAGACTTCCAACAGCTGAAGCATATAGAATGTTCTTCATGTGTTCCCGTTCGAAATTTTTTTTCGGGCACTCACTCAAATCTAATCTATCACCCTTCACAATAAGAGCTATACTCGGTGAACAATTCTTCATGTGAAATCTCTTTAGAACTTTATTGATATAGGTCTCTTGAGACAAACCCAAAATACATCGAGATTTGTCCCTATGGATCTTAATGCTAATGACATAAGATGCCTCACCCATATCCTTCATATCAAAGTTCTTGGAGAGGAATTGTTTCACCGCATAAAGTAAACCCCTATCATTGGTTGCAAGTAAAATATCATCCACATACACTACAAGAAAACAAATTTTACTCCCACTAACCTTATGGTATATACATTGATCCACGACGTCCTCTTCAAAACCAAATGAAGTAATAACTTCATGAAATTTCAAATACCACTGATGGAAAGCTTGTTTCAAACTATATATGGATTTATTTAGCTTGCAAACCAAGTGATCACCATCACTAGAGGAGAATCCTTCTGGTTGTTTCATGTAAACCTCTTCCTCTAGATCACCATTAAGGAATGCCATTTTCACATCCATTTGATGTGACTCAAAATCAAAATGAGCTACCAATGTCATAATTACTCGAAGAGAATCCTTTTTATATACAGGAGAAAATGTCTCTGTATAGTCAATTCCTTCCCTCTAAGTGAACCCTTTGGCAACTAGACTTGTCTTATGTCTCTCAATTTTACCTTGTGAGTCTTTCTTGTTTTGAAAACCCGTTTACATCTAATAGCTTTTACACCATTAGGCAACTCAACGAGATCCCAGACTCGATTAGATGTCATAGAATCCATTTCTTCTCTCATGGCATCATGCTTCAAGTCCGATTCCTTAGAACTCATGGCTTGTGAAAACTTTTCAGGATCATTTTCGACTCCAGTGTTGTAGCACGATTCTTGAAGATACACAACATAATCACTAGGTATAGCTTCTTTTCTTTCTCTAGTAGACCTTCTTAACGTTGTTTCTACATTCTCCTCAAGAGCATATTATTCAACTAGTTGTACAACAATACTTTGTTGTTCCTTATCAACAACTTGATCTACTTGATCATTATTAATAGCTTATGGAACTTCAGCATTTGGTTGTCTAACACCTGTTTGTCCTTGAGAGGTGTGAATAACAATCAATCTGCCACTTGATCCAGAGGGTTGAGCTTCACAGTGATCATTTTCTAAAACAATATCTCAAAATTGATCACTCCCACTGATCAAGTCATACTCAAGAAATTTTGCATTTCTTGATTCCACAATCCTAGTGTTATGAGACAGACAATAGAATCTATACCCTTTAGAACTTTCCGCATATCCAATAAAATACCCACTAATGGTCCTTGGGCCTAACTTCTTTTCTTGTGGGTTATAAATTCTTACTTCAGACGGGCATCCCTAAATGCGTATATGTCGCAAACTTGGTTTCCAACCTTTGAATAACTCAAAAGACATTTTTGGAACAGCCTTGGTTGGAACTCTGTTTAATATATGCGCAGCCATCTTTACAGCTTTAGTCCACAAGAATTTAGGGAGTTTCAAGTTACTCCGCATACTTCACACCATGTCCATTAAAGTTTGATTTCTTCTTCCCGCCACACCATTCTGATCAGGAGAACCAGGCATAGTGTGATGGGCAACAATACCATGTTCTTGAAGAAACTTCGCAAATAGACCAGGTGCTTGTCCACTCTCTGTGTATCTTCGATAATACTCCCCACCTCTATCTGACCTCGCGATTTTAATTTTCTTTTCACATTGATTCTCTACTTCAGCCTTAGAGATTTTAAAGTCATCTAAAGCTTCATCTTTAGAACGAAGTAAGTAGAGATACATATACATGAATAATCATCTATAAAGGTGATAAGTATCTTAGACTAACTATATCCATGTCTGGACAACAAATATCTGTAAGTATAATCTCTAATAGGTTTGTGCTCCTCTTGACACCCTTTTTAGACTTATTAGTTTGCTTACCCTTTATGCAATCTAAATAAGTCTCAAAGTCAGCAAAATCCAAAGTACTAAGTATCCCTTCATTTACCAAAGTTTTAATTCTCTTAATAGAGATGTGTCCTAATCTCTAGTGCCACAACATAGAGGATTCCTTATTTACAACACATTGTTTCAACCCAGCAGTAACATGCATAGAATTATAAGCAGCATCATTTTGTAATTCAATAGAGTAAATACCATAAAACAAAATACCATAACCAATAACCTTAGATTCGTAAGATAAACTAAAACCAAAATCCTAGAGTTGAAATAGAAATCAAATTTTTAGAGAAACTTGGAACATTAAAAGTTTTTTCCAAACGTAAAACGAAACCGCTGCTTAAAACCAAACTGCACGTGTCAATGACTTCTACATGTGAACTCATCTTGCTTCCTGAATAGATACATTGTTCACTTCTCACTGGCTTCCTTAGGTTTTGTATACTCTGCAATGTATTAGAAACATGGATTGTAGAATCAGAATCAGTCCACCATGTGTTATGATTAACACTAACCATATTAGACTCATAACAGACGAATGAAAGCTGAGTACCTTTCTTGTCAAGCTAGTTCTTAAACTTGATGCAGTCTTTCTTCATGTGCCCCTTCTTTTTACAGAAGAAACACTTTGACTCTTTCATTATGTCTGGCTAAGAAGGAATCTTGTCATTTCTCTTTTTTTTTGCTTGATCCCACTTCTTCTTTCCTTGAGTAGTGAAATTCACCTTTTCACCCTTTTCCATTGCCAACCTATCTTCTTTTTGGACATCAACAGCTCATTAATTGACCATTTGTCTTCATGTATGTTAAAAGAGATTTTGAAGGGTCTATATTGTTGGGGCAGAGTGTTCAGAATGAAATGAACCAGGAAAGATTCCGACATTTTAACTTCCAAAGCTTCAAGCTGAGCCACTATGTCCCTCATGTGCATGATATGATCACGCATGCCTTTAATTCCGGTGAGTTTCATAGATGAAAACTGCATAATTAAGGCGATGGCCAGAGCCTTGTCATATGTTGCAAACTGCTCATCGATGGCTTTTAGAAGGTCCTTGACCTTATTATGTTGCTTGACATTTATTTCCTGACATGTTGTAAATGTACAACTGTTGTTCATTGATAATTGTCATAGTCTCGTTGTAGTGAATGTATTTCTTAGTGATAAGGGGCTACAGGGACCTTAATCGATTGTTATGGAGGCAGTAGTCCACTGTGAGTGTTGTAGATTGTGATTTTAGCACCAGATTGTCAGAAAAGACATAACTGAAAGACATGGCGTGGTTGGTCTTGTGGGCCGCAGTTGATTGCTTCAGGAGTGTCAATTGGTCAAAAAGGTTATAGTGGGGAACTACAATAACGACGGTTGGCCATAGAGCCAAAGTTGGAAGTTCCATGAGCTGTGGACATATAGGTCATAGTTGGTCACCTATAACATAATCGTGAGTTTTGATGGTGTTTGTAGGCCACATAGGCTAGAATCAGGAGCCACAGTAGTTATGAACCACATAGAACGAAATTAGTCATATAGGTTGTAATGGTAACCGCAATGACATACGTAGGCCGCAGGGGCCGGATTCATGAGCTACACTATCTATGAATCACATAGATCATAGTTGATCACATAGGCTGTAAGATGGGTTATGGTATCATCTATAGGTCGGAAGGGCCGAAGTCGGAAGTTGCATGAGCTTAATAGCATCCATGGGTTTCATATGCCAGAGTTTTAAGCTGCATTATTTATGATAATGTCTGTGAGGTGTTGTAGAGACTTGAGTCAGGAGCTGCTCATGTTGTAAGCCACATATGTCGTAGATAGTCACGTTGGCCGAAATGACGATCTGTAATGACGTCCGTAGGCTGCAGAGGTTGGATGCAGAAGATCCACAAGTTGTGGACCACATAAGTCATAGTTGGTCACATAGATCATAGTGGTGGGTTGCAAAGACAAAGCTTTAGGAGTCGAAAGAAAGTCATCATCCCTTGGATGCATTATTAAACCGTCTTCCGGATGCAGCGTCACACCGCATGTGGGGTTCATTTTTTCATCATCATTGGTTATGTCAATGCACTATTTTCAGGGTGTATTGTTATGAAATATTACAGGTTGCTCAGTAACGTACACCGAGATTCCGCAGCACACATTGTGATTCCAAGTTGGTTTCATTGCAACATGTTAGGGGTGGTTAACAGTGGTTGACGTGAGAGGGTGGTCGATGGTGGTAGAAGTTGGGTGAGAGAAATTTGTTGGAACTTCAATGCAAAAATGATTTTGAGTTTCAACTCCTCCAAGTTCGGTCTTCTTCTCACTCTAGGTGTAGGTCACCCCCTCGCAAGTGGGAGTTAAGGCTATATTTATAGAGTTTAGGAGAGTCATCTTTGCAAATAACGAAGAATTTCAGACCAATCCATGGGATGGTCCAGAGAGATTCCCTTGATCGAAAACATTCAATGAATATTTGAGTATCTTAATGATGACAAAATTAAGCAATCTTGGGCTCTTTAGGTTCATATGGTCGAGATGCTCGATTTGACAATAAAATTGTTAGATTTAGGGTCTGTTTGGGGCAGCTGCAGCTTATGCTGATAAGCAGTTTATCCTGATAATCTGCTGATAAGCAGCTGATCCGGATAAACTGGCTGGCTGTTTGGTTTGTGCGTTTGGAAAACAACTGATTCTGGATAAATGACCATTCTGCCCCTGTTTTGGATAAGCTGTTTAGTTGTTTGGTTTATGTTTTTGGAAAACAGCTGATTTGCAAATTTTTGTAAATGAAAGACCATTCAGGCATTCTGCAACGACACATCACTTGTCCGGACTTCTCTAAATACCAGAAGTTCATCGTCCTGTAATTGTTAGAAAAAAATATAGCAGTAAAAAATTTCAAGATGTGGCTTGACTCCATGAGTTGTATAATAAAACTAACAAATTGAATAAGCATGTTATTATTAATCAAGTTGTTAAGTGATTAGTAAATTATATTCATTTTATAAATAAATTACCATTAAACACAAGCGTGTCATTAGAGATTAATCAATATTTATTTAACTACTGATCATTGTTAGTTGAGTATATATATCATTTTCTTTCTTTCATTCTCTTCCTCCACCATGCTCTGTAAATTTGGCACAATTTTAGTCAAAATTGATTTGAAATATCTTTTCAAACATGAATTTGCATAAATTTGACATCTTACAAAAAGTTATAGCACCCAGAATTGAATTCTCCATTTCTGAGTTCATTTACTGTTGCTCTTCTTTAGAATTTTCATGAGATTTTTCTACAATCTCAAAGGAAATTGGAGAGGAAGAAACTTTCCTTTGTATCATCGGCAGAGGAGAAGGTGATCTCCACATGTGAAGAAGACCCACTGGCCATGGAAGAATTAGAAGTGTATGATGGGCGAGCTCTCTTGGTTATGTACTAGTTACGTTAGTGTCTTCCCGAGAAAGAGAAGGTGGTGACTTTAAGAAGGATGGGGAGGGGAAGGAGGCGCATCGATCCGAAATCAATTTCCAGCAAAGATCCGGAACAAAATATTTGATTTTCTAGCAACGATCTGGAACAAAATTTTTTATCGCAGAAATTTGCGAGGGAGAGGCACGGACAGTAGTGCAATCGGGCAAGAGAGAGGAGGAGACGGACAGACGACAGGGCACGGGAGGAAAATATCGCTGAGCATAGATCAGAGACGCGGGCCGCTGGGTTGATCCCGCAGCCCCGTCCCTTAAGAAAAAGAATACGGCGTTTCTCCATAAGTTATCAAAACGCACGAATCAAACTGTGAGGCGGCGTTTTGAAAACGCTGCCCGCATTTATAAGCTGTCCCAAACGGACCTTTAAATTTTGTATGACCTTCTAATTCTACATTGAGAGTTTAGAAAGTGATTTAACGGTTTGATTTGAGATCAATTTGACTCGAATTGAACTAATTTTGACATCATTAAGCCCCGTCATTAAGTCAATTAGTTTGACTGTAAGTTTATTAAAATTTAAATTATATATAATTATTAATCAAAATTTTATATTTTTGCTATAAAAGTGTTAGTGTTGTAATTTGGGATTCTGCAAATTCTACGTTTCTAGTGTGATGATGCGGAGGGGTCCATTTCTTTTCTTAAAATTCGATTTTTTATAACATTGGGGAGCAATTTGTCTTAATTTATTTATTGTACATAGGTGGCTGGAAGTAAAATAAAANTATAATATTGGGGAGCAATTTGTCTTAATTTATTTATTGTACATAGGTGGCTGGAAGTAAAATAAAAACTAAAAAAAAGGGGGAAATGAGTCAATGGGTACTGTTGGGGAGGAGAGTGGGGGAGGGAAAGGAACAGCGACCCATTATCTTTGGCCTGTTCGATACCCGCCGCTATTCTATAATCATTTTTCTTTCTTTTTTTTTTTAGTTTTAACCCTCATCTTCTTCCCTTTCAGAAGGCGATTGTTGGAGGGGAAGAGAGAGAAAGGATNTCTGTATTTGTTTTTTTAGTTTTAACCCTCATCTTCTTCCCTTTCAGAAGGCGATTGTCGGAGGGGAAGAGAGAGAAAGGATAAAGAAGGGGATGGATCAGTCGGTGGTGGCATGGAGAAAGATCAAGAGGCTTTCAATTCATTATTTTTACCGGCTATGGATTCGTTAAAATTGAGAGCTGGGATTTTTCATCGACGACACCAGATGTCCAAGCAGGTAAAGAAATTCCTGGATCCCGTGTTTTTAAGGGAAACATATATGGATTGAAGAAGANGAAGATCAATAGGCTTTCAATTCATTATTTTTACCGGCCATGGATTCGTTAAAATTGAGAGCTGGGATTTTTCATCGACGACATCAGATGTCCAAGCAGGTAAAGAAATTCCTGGATCCCGTGTTTTTAAGGGAAACATATATGGATTGAAGAAGAAGCAAAAATAACAATATATTATTTTATATATAATTTAATTTATCTTTGTATGGCAGGAATTAGGGAGGATATATTGACTTGCGCTGAGGATGAACAATAAGCTGGCAGTGAGATGGGTATAGCGCCGCCGCCGCCATCTAATTTCGCTCGAAATTTTTTATCTATGTCCCAAGGAATCTTCCATGCACCAAGGAAACATCTTCAGCTTCTCCTCCGATGAACAACAGTTCGAAAGGGAGCAGCAGAANGAAACTGGCTGTGAGATGGGTATAGCGCCGCCGCCGCCGCAGCCGCCATCTAATTTCGCTCGAAATTTTATATCTATGTCCCAAGGCATCTTCCATGCACCAAGGAAACATCTTCAGCTTCTCCTCCGATGAACAACAGTTCGAAAGGGAGCAGCAGAACGTGGAGCGGCAAAATAGGCGATCAGAGAAGCTGAGAATACAAACTGGCTTCGAGGCTGCTGCTGCGATTGCGGCCGGTCATTCTTTGGTGGCTATAGAGGAGGAGGAGGAGGAGGAGGAGGAAGGCAGCATCTACGGGGCTCCCGTGGCTGCAGGACCCACCAACAACATGTTGTCGGAGATGTTCAATTATGCCGGCCATGCCGACGTTCTTGCTGCTTCTGGTCATGAGAGCAGTAATCCATCAGCTGGTGGCTACCATCGCCTGATCCAGCACATCAGGCCCGACTTTTATGGGGGCAGCAACAGACCCCACGGACAGGTGATGAGCAGCAGTGTCTCGGCTAATATTGTAAACACTAGTAATTGGAGCTCCTCAGTTATCCATGAAGATGCAGCGGCTTTGGTGGTTAAGCAGCATGGAATGAACCCAGCTGCTGATTCCTCCTCCTCCTCCTCTTCAACGGCTATGCGACTCTTCTTCATGAACCAGCCGCAGACAGCTGCGATGCAACATGACCATCGACGCTCTTCTGCTTCTCCCGATCATCCGCATCAGTTGCTTCATCATCATCACGACGTCCAAAGCCAGGCTTTCTTGGGAGGCGGCGCCGGTGCCGCGATATTCGGAGAAGGCATGAGTTTTGGAGGGGGAGGGGGGATGAGGGAAAGCCAATCAGGGCCCTTGCTTTCGCTATCTTCGTCGCTGCAGCAGTTGGAGATGAGAAAAGCGGATGAGATGAGAGGGGTTCGATCACAGGGATCTGCAGCTGCCTTCTTATACTACAACAGCCAACGGCAGCAAGAGCAGCAGCTGCACCCGGCAAGTATTCAGCAGCCGCCGCCGCCGACAGCTGTGTTGCAGTCGCAAGCCAGTCATCAAAGTCAGTATGAGCACTTACATATGTCGTCATCGAGCTTCGGGTCGATGAGCGCAGCGAACGTTCTAAGGAATTCCAAGTANCAAGTATTCAGCAGCCGCCGCCGCCGACAGCTATGTTGCAGTCGCAAGCCAGTCATCAAAGTCAGTTTGAGCACTTACATATGTCGTCATCGAGCTTCGGGTCGATGAGCGCAGCGAACGTTCTAAGGAATTCCAAGTACTCTCGGGCAGCGCAGGAGCTGCTGGAGGAGTTTTGCAGCGTAAGTAGGGGCCACGTTAGAGGAAATACAACTGGCATCAGGACCTCATTTGTTAATCCAACCAACCATAGCCACGGCGGCGGTGGTGGCGCCTCCAGCACTGCCCTGCCCGCCGCAGCCTCATCCTCCTCTTCCAAGGACGTACCGCCCTTGTCTCCGGCCGATCGCTTCGAGAACCAGAGAAAGAAATCAAAACTGCTATCCATGCTTGACGAGGCAAGCGTAATTAACTAATTAACCATCTCTCTCTCTCTCTCTCTCTCTCTCTCACACGTAGTGACGTAGTGCAGATCGATTCGCCATGGTAAAATTGCTATCTCGTTATTAGTTAGGGTCAGTATGCATGTACTGAANCCTCTCCCTCTCTCTCTCTCACACGTAGTGAAGTAGTGCAGATCGATTCGCCATGGTAAAATTGCTATCTCGTTATTAGTTAGGGTCAGTATGCATGTACTGAANTGTCGTAGTGCAGATCTATTCGCCATGGTAAAATTGCTTTCTCGTTATTAGTTAGGTCAGTATGCATGTAGTGAATTCTTGGTTGTTGCCGAGGGCCACCGGGAAATACTCAAAATTGATCAACACCGGCGAATTTGCACTTGTTTTCTCAACTTCTCAACAGTGATGTGATAATCAGCCATACATTTTTAATTAGAGCCTTACATCATAGTAATGGACTAATAATAAATTATCTCCCACCTCATCGATCGTTCAGTTGCAACTGAAAATTTGTTTTTTATGTCTTCTGAATTTGCCTGTTGTGATTTTTTTATTTGACGAGGTTCGGACTGATGGAGAAGAACCTGGCTCCTAATTATCATCTCACGGCTGAATTATAGCAGAAACCTTGGGGACACCCTATGTTCGATTTTTTGCCCTCCACTTGCGACAGATATCCAATTCTGCTCCGCACAATAACACCTTGAATTAATAATCATGATATAATTCCACCTACAATTCTCCTAGCTCTCAGCATCATTAAATTTTGGATTTGCAGCATACATGGACGCGGTTATTATTGAGGATATATATATATATATATATATATATATATATATATATATATATATATATATATATATATATATATNGGTTCAGGGCTCACAAAAGGGGATACGCCGAAGCTAAGGCTGATTGATCAGAATCTGAGGCAACAGAAAGCTTTTCATCAGATGGGAATGATGGAGCAGGAGGCCTGGAGACCTCAGCGAGGATTGCCTGACAGATCCGTCACCATACTCAGATCATGGCTTTTTGAGCACTTTCTTCACCCGTACGTATACATCATATATATATATACACTCAAATCTCGGCTTTTTGATTCATTATTTTTTTTTAATGTTTGCTCTATAATGCAATTGGCATGNCACTCAAATCTCGGCTTTTTGATTCATTATTTTTTTTTAATGTTTGCTCTATAATGCAATTGGCATGTAATCATTACGTAACTAAGCTTATTATGGTAAAATGTATGCGGCACTTAAATATTTTTCATTTTATTCCCTTACTTATTTCTCTTATTTATCCCTTTCTCCCTCCTATTTTTCTTTATAAATTTAGTCTCCTTGCGTTCCTCCCCCTTACATTAATGAAACCCCTTTGGTACATGTTGATTGGAATGGAATCTGTACTTTGTCATACACGGTATGTATACATAGACAAAGAGAAAGCGAGAGGGAAAAGAAAGCATGGTGTTTACTGCCAATTAACGTTTAAGTCAATTGCAAATAATAGTATGCAGTCAATTGAGTGATGCTTCGTCCATTCGATAAAATAAAAACAAAAAATGACAGGAAGTCAACATATAAAAAAAATAATAAATATATTTTTTGTTTCTATGTGAAGATAAAGCTTTGAATGGGTAAATCATTACTCAAATTAATTATATATAAACGTAACTTCGGTTGAGGAGCTTAATCTTTTATCTCTTGAAGTCATAGTCTTTGAAAAATTCAATGGGATGGTGATTTGTCAATGCACTTAATTCAATATAAAAAGATACCTGCTGTAATATTTTAGGCATATTCTTTTACGATTTCTTTAGTTCATGACTTTTATTTAATTTGATTTTTTATATTTTTATTTGTAGCAAGAATTTAATTTTACAATAATTTTTATATATTTTCAATCCTCTCAGTCTGATTATATTCTGATAACATTTAAGTGTTGAAAACCAATCATGTTTTTTATTTTTATTTTTATTAGCACATCTGGTTTGATCACATTTGGTTACTTAAAAAATTTTAAAAGATTGTTATTTGATCAGTATTTTGAAGCAGTAATAATCAAATTAAAAGACTGTTGTATTGCTTGTATGCAAGATGCGAGATAAATATACATACCTAATTACATCATCAAGAATTACCAGTTTAAATTTAACTTTTAAATATACGTTTAGCTGAATGTCTTACTAAAATAATACGAATTAGCCAAAATATGTGAATTCAACTTAGAGCATACATCGATTGGTCTAAACGCCCTTTTGCATTAATTGAACTATGTTATTCTATATATGTTAAAAATCTACAACCATTATATATATATATATATAAACTCAAAACTACTAATTCAATAGGTTGATTGTGCCCTTGCCCTTAATATGCTGATCATTTGTTCTGCTGCAAACGCACAGGTACCCTAGCGATGCTGATAAGCACTTGTTGGCGAGGAAGACCGGTTTATCCAGAAATCAGGTTCGATTCATATCTTTCTCTCTCTCTCTCTCTTCCTCTTCCTCTTTGTGTGTGTGTTTGTCTCTGTGGTCCACCATTAAAGAGCTGCAGGCAGCTTTTTAGAAACTCATCAATAGTT
>JXCR01089926.1:21453-36341 GCA_002079205.1 Phalaenopsis hybrid cultivar
GTGGGGGCTAAAAATTTAATTATATGATAAATGTAACTTATCAATAAATTATTACAGCTTAGCTGTCCTAAGAAGTTGCTATAAGGAAGTTGTTGCAAATAAACGGGCTATTTTTTTTTTTTTTGCGGTTTGAAAATATGTATACGGCAGCTATTTCTGGACAAATTACAATTTTGTCCATGTGTACTATTGTTGTTTGTAACAGAATCGTCTTAATCATATATTTGATACTTTAGAACGGTACAACAGGTTAAATGAGGTTGAGTCGTACACCTAAATCGAGCTCAAGTGTCAAGCTCCAGTTAGGCTCAATATACTAATATTTGTCTCATGAGTAGGGTCGTGAACTCAAACTAAATTGCCATGGGAGCTTACTGGAAAATTCATTTAAATGAGTCTAGGAAAAAAGGCCACGATTGGTCACTAAAGAAGGTATAATTATCAATATAACTGGAATTCGGCTTTTTTATTCCGCTCGTGAGCCAAAATGTTGAGCCTCAATGAGCTCGAGCTAGATGGTCAATAACTTTCACTATAAAAAGGTTGGTCATATCCAGAGACTAGATTTCATCGTTTATCGACAGAAAGATTGTCGATTCTAATATTTTTTTTACGACAAATCGACTGTTTTAAGATCGTAGCTAAAATACTTGTTTGAAATTTTTAAACCGTTGATATTCAGATGAGATTAAAATACTGATGTCTTATCGACGACATTTAATCGGTACTTTTTAAATAATCAGAAAGCATGATCAACCGTGGGTTATTATCGGTATACTTGACCGACGATACCTCAGTTAGAAATTAATGACCGCTCAAATGTCGAGAAAGTGTTACGACTGTTGTTTTATAGCACAGATGTTTCGTCGATTCGGTGTCGTCGATGAGTAAATTTTTATAGTCTACGACATCACCGCAAGCAATTAGTAAATGTTACACCGTCAAAAAAATGTCATGGGCATCGTGTTTCATCAGCTGATTGTTGAGGATATGTCGATTTATTCATTGGCAAGACGGTCATCGGCTAGCCATCGGTTATGCCTAGTACATAAATAGTCACTGCAACACCGATGGTAAGCCGTCAAAAACCCGTAGCATGAACAAATAAAAATAATATCATATTTGGTATTTATATTACCACAGTTGCACTCACATCATTTAATTAATCATTCCAAGCATTTAACTTAATAAAATCACATTCAGATTGTTAATTATTCTATCAAATAACTAAATAAATGGAATGCATTAAATTTAGCATAAAATATCCCTGCTCATCCTCCCCATGTCTCTCCTCATCCTCATCATCCTCTGCCTCTTCCCCCCATCCTCCTCCTTCAATGCTTCCTTTCCTCATTGCTTCATTCGCTGTTGGAACACACCGAACCAAGTCTTCAACTTGGCCTCCATGTTTGCCTTTAGCTCCAACCTTATCTGAGTGAAGCGGGTCTCTATCTAGGCAGTGAATGCAACAACATGCCTAGAGACATCCTCCTCCCGTGTAGTAGACGTAGAAGCTGCAGATGCACTAGTGGATGAGTAAAAGTCGTAGAGAAACACCAGTAAGCCGAGCCCTTAAACTTGACCATTCTTCTCCCTTCCAGCAACCTCACTCCATAGGTCGTACTTGTACGGATTACGATCTTGGATCGTAATACTACCCAACTTCTATGATTGAATCTTCTTCAGCAGTTGGAATCTCCGTTGTAAAGAAAAAAAAGTAGTTGCATACAATTAGACATAACATGCATTAACATCAAACTAGTTTAGTTTGTTAATTACGTNCATCTTGGATCGTAATACTACCCAACTTCTATGATTGAATCTTCTTCAGCAGTTGGAATCTCCGTTGTAAAGAAAAAAAAAGTAGTTGCATACAATTAGACATAACATGCATTAACATCAAACTAGTTTAGTTTGTTAATTACGTGGGTCGCACGGGATCTGTCATTGATCTACGACTGGTCGGATTGCCTCCTATGAATGTGCTCATGTATATCGGTATTAGAGGGCTCTCATCCCAATGTCATATCATATTGTTTCAAATTTGACTCGCAAGCTCGTCAATGAGTTAAGCTCGAACTGAATCACCTCGCTTACACCCTTAATACCGCAAACTCAATTTTCAGATCTATAAGACTTTATCAAATATCATATTCTTAAAATTAAAGGTGTCCAAAAAGTTTGACATTCACAAATAATTTAATTATTGGTATTTGTATGAGTGTTTAACTAAATGAGTTGGGCTCATTAAAACTTTATTTGGAACATACGTTTAACATGCCAAATAGGGACAAGAGTCTATTAGAATATGTACATTTCTACATACATGAAAATTCATATTATTCCTTTATTTTATAATCATAATCTAATGAATATACTTTAGGAATTATAAATATATATATTAGAATTTCATGAATCCTAATTTATGTTGTGCTATATGAAATCATACATTTTATGTTTTTTTTTAAAAAACATTAGCAAGAAAACTTTTGACTTGGACCGTGCATGTTAGTTATTCCTATTTTACTTAGTTTTATTGGATAAAAAAGCAGCACACCACCAGTAAACTCTCCTTACACTTCAATAACACAATGGTGTTTGGCTGATTGCAAAAGAGTTGAGCCTAATACCTTAAGGTGTCAATGTTACTCCATATAAAAATCCCACAGAAAAAAAAAAAAACATTAGGTTCAGATCAGCCCGTGAGTCATATGTATGTATATATATATATATATATATATATAGAGCTTTGTGCAAGCTTAAGTGACTAGAAAAAAACATAAACGTACTTGAGTTATGCTTGCTCAAGTCGAGTTTAATTCAAAAACAATTCTTTTATTATTATTATTTTCTTTTTTAGGTTTGTGAATAGTAATATATTTTGAAACATATAAGTGACAAAAATATAAAAATCATATTTTAAATGTTAATGATATGCTTCCAACAAATCAACATTATCCGACATAAATCTCGAGACATAACACGGATCTCGAAACAATTCTTTGAGTAAAAAAAATATTCAAACATCAATAAAAAGTCATTTAGACTTCCGACTTCAGCAAAATTACAATCAAACTGACGACTCAACGAGACAGACCCAATGATATCAAAATTAGTCTAATTCGAGTCAAATTAAGCTCTGATCAAGTCATTAAACCACCATTGAAAGTTTTCTGTGCATATTTAGAAGGTCAAATAAATGTCGAATCTAACAAGCCTATAGTCGAATCGAAGATTTTGACAAGAAGAGTCCAAAGAGTCAAAGATTACTACATTCCGACATCGTTAAGACACTAAAAAATCCAGCAAACGTTGTATGATAGAAGAAAACTCTCCATACTGTCAAATCAAACTGATTCATATTCCTGTATTAATTACTCTAAAAAATCTATAAATAGAACTCACGCCTCTTGTGAGGGGTAGGGGAGTTTGAGGTCTGAGGAGAGCTTAAGACTTGAAGAAGAGCTTAAAACATTGAGATGAAACTAAATTCTAACACTACTTCGATCGCCGTCGACTACCGTCGATAGCCTCAGACCACCGTAAACCGCCGTCAAACACTCTTGCGTCAGTCGACCTGTGCTAATCGCCTTCTAGCATCGCCTGTCGTCTAGTATCGTCTGTCATCGTTGAGCATTGCCGACCACCGTCGTCGATCACCGCTGATCGCCTTTAAGCATTGTCTGTCGCCGTTGAGTATCTTCTATCGTAGTTGAGCATCGACGAAAGCCGTCGACAACTGCCAACCATCGCCGACTACCGCAGACCACCATCAATCACCACCTGCTAGTCACTGCCGATCGCTATTAGTCACCATTCGTTCCCTACCAAAAGTTCATCCACATGTCAATGTAGTAACTTGGGAGATCCTCTAGCTCTTTCCCACATGTGGGAGAAGAAGTTGTATTTGTAATTATTATTTATAGTGAAGCTCTTCAATTAGATCAACATCTAGTTGTTTTTTTATTTACAAATTTTCCACGTAAATTCTTCTGGTGTCCTTATTAGTTGCTTTCTCTTTTCTAAGAGTTTGTTGAATCTTCGTACCACGTTAGGATGATAATCAGCTACTCAATTACCACGAATTTTCTAGCATGCATCAATTTGACATCATATGTGGGTAGCGGAGCTCCGTTCTACATTGAGCTAATCCAAAGATGACTCAAAACTGACTAAAAAATACCATGAGGTGATCCAAATATGGCCCAAAATTGACTAAGAAAAACTTGATTTAATGTTTTGGCACATAATTTCACTTATTTATTTCAATATAATCTTAATTCTAACTAAATTTCAAATTAATTTTTGAGCAGTTAAATTCAGTGTCCTTAAAGACGTGGAATGTTGATTTAGGAAGATGATTATAGCCTCCGTTGATGGAGTGGGCAAAATAATGGTATATGATTGAGGAGTTAATTAAATGTTAAATGTTCCGTTTAATAATTGGATTTCACCACACCCCTAATTTTATGGTTGGTTAGGTTTTCCCCGAAGTCGCGTGTCGGTACTTGCGGTTTGTCGCGGCGATGGCTATCGAGGATGAGGAGATCACCGGGCCCAGCAACAGTGGCAGGAATGAACCTGCCGTGGACTTTCTCCCGAAGACGGCCTCCGCCTATGGCGATCCTCGTTACTGGTCGGCCTGTCCTTCGACGCCGCTTTTCCTTTCCTACTTTTTTTGTATTCGTTTAGTTTTCTGATTCTATATATTTCCAAGGGATGAGCGGTTCACGGCGGAGGAGCACTATGAGTGGCTCAAAGAGTACTCGCACTTTCAGCACCTCATCCTTCCAAATATATGCCCCGAACATTCTGTATGCTCCTTTATCTATTTCTATCAAAACCTCTGATTTGTAGTTTTCAGTTTTTTCTTGTGTATAAATTGCTTCAACGGGCTAGGTTTCTGGTTAGATTTTAGAATTGGGTTGTGGGAATTCACAACTCAGCGAAGATCTGCACGGTGAGGGTGTGATCGATGTAACTTGTATCGATCTCTCTGCGATTGCTGTGCAGAGGATGAGACAACGCTTGAAAGAAAAAGGTTTGTATCGTATCTGATCGTTCCATCCTCTCTTTTCTTTTTGTTCTTGATAACGTGGTTACACTCTTTTATTAAGTATGATTGATTGTAACTTAACTGCTTGCCCTGGCTAAAGCACAGTAGTAAGTGTTGTTTCAAATTCTTCATTTCTAATTATTAATTTTTTTTTTTTGGTGTTTTATTTTCAAGGAATCAAAGTGATTCAGGCTGACATGCTTGACCTTCCATTTGAGAGTGAGAGCTTTGATATTGTTATAGAAAAAGGAACAATGGTAAGTGACAGTCTTTCTGTTTCATCCTGGCATGCATTCATTTGTTTTTGTTGCCCCATCTTGGAGTGTGTTGATTCCATTTATGAGGTCCATAGGTACTGCTAATTTGATTCAGCATCATTATTCACATTATTCTACTTTCATATGGTTGGCTTTTTTTAATCTTTTATTTTTGTTTCAAATCATATTGGATGATGCACAAGCTAGTTGTTTTATGTTGCAGAATTGTTTTTGCAAGATTTCAGTATTTTACCTTTGATCTATTATTTGTTAAACCAAATACTTCCACAGTAGTTCAAGTTTCTTGTCCTTTTGATGTATCAGGTTCCCGTCATTTATATGGTCAGTTGTTCGTTCCATCCAATTTAACTTTAGCATTCATTTTCTCATCTATATATTTTTTCACTTCTTAATAATTGTAAATACTTAGATCCATAATGGGCCTATTTATTATTTGATATTCCATATTTTTTTTCAGTAATTATCAATTTTACCTCCACTAAGGTTTGATACCATGCGCTTAGTATTCTTCTTAAACCTTCTTTTCATTATGGACATAATTTTTTCAAGCCTATATTCCCTTGCTCTCTTCCATAATTTCGTTATAGGATTCTTAAAATGTTTCCCTTTAGATAACTATAACTATGGACATCTTATTTATTCTTGAATGTTGCCAAAATGTTTCTTCTTCAACCATGGAACTTTTTCTTAGATTTATAGAAATTTAAGCAGATGAACAACTCCTATACCCTCTCATAATCTCTAGAACTTGTATTTCATTGAGACTTGAAATGTTATTTTCTTGCATTTTCTGCAATGCTCAATTTCACATTATGGGGTAATGTATAATATATTTTATGGTTTTTACTTGCATTAATCTTATAAGAATACATCCTACCTAATTCTTTTTTTATATTTTTAAAAATAGTGTTATTTTATTTTTTGATATTTTCATTTTAAAATCAGAGCATGTTATTTTTAGTGTTAGCAAATCTAATTGAATCAAATTTTATTTATCTCATTGTTCAGCCTGAGCTATTTTATATACTTTAATTTCTCCTTCCATAATGTTTATCATCTCTTACATATCATCAATTTATATGACAGCTTAGATTAACATCTTATGTGTAAAATGTTTTAGCTTGCTGTTGCTAGTTTTAATTATATTTTCTGTCTTTTATTTTATAGGTATGCTGTTTCTCTTTAATGATTATTAGTACCTCCACTGCCAAATATCTTCTTTATGATTTATTTCTAGATATTTTTTTGCAATTAATCATCTTTTACATCTTGTTCGGTTCCATTTTCTAACTTCTACTCACCTCCCTCAACAATCAATCAACAAATTCTCATTTCTAAACCACATCATCTCATGTCATGAAGATTTTTCTCGTTTGGTTAGTTTGTTAATATTTTAATATATGCATCCATTATTATTAACTTTTGCTGTGTAGTTATTCTACTGCAATCATCTTAAAATTTTTGAAAGAATTTTATTTTAATGTAAAAAAATAAAGTCTATCTAGTATGGTAGCTATACTTCTAGGAGTAGCAAAGTGCTCATTTTTTTTAGGCTACATATTCACTGTTGCAAGAACAATTGCTAATGAAGTCAAACATAGATTCTTCGATCACATTTTGATCTCTTATATGAGACTTTTACAATGATTCCTACTAAAAGCTACATGTTCATTTAAATTATATCCAATATTTATACCCCCTTATTCATACAATGCAATACTTAATATATGTTCTCCCATTTTTTTAAAAAACTCTTTGTAGTCAAAAGCACTTGTGACTATAACTGTATAATGTCCCCACTAGTATTGAGCTTATACAAGATCAATTTTATTTTTACACCTCCATCCACTACATTCTCTGCATCAACTTAATACTCTTTTTTTCAACATTTAGTAACTTAGACCCAATGTTCCTTTAATTTTAGTTGTTCCATTAAGTTTCTCATTAGCATACATTTTTCTTTCATCCTTCTCTTAACTTTTTATCTATCTCACGCTATTTCCTTTGCTCTCAGTGCTTCTAATTTATTTAAAATTTTCAGATTTCTTCCCCTAGCCTTAGATATTTTATATATCTCGTTTTCTCCTTCCACAGTATTCATAATGTTATATATCACCAGTATTCATAATGTTATATATCACCAAAATCTAATTTTAGCTTATTCATAATGTTATATATCACGAAAATCTAATTTTAGCTGCAATTAGTTTTTTAGTTGCACAACTTTTGGCTTCTTATTGCATGTTGTGATGGTATTTTATTTTTTTGTTATGTTTCACTCTATTAAATTATAGTTTCATCTCACTCCAATATCAGGTGTTCTTGCTTTTGTTTCATATATTTATAGGTTTTTATGTGATTCTAGCGATTACTGTTTCATCCAATTGGTCATCATTTTCACAACTAGCACCAATATTTATTTTCTCTTCACTTCTATCAACACTTGATCTTTTATGATTAATAATGTTTTACTTTTTAAAATTTTGCAAATTTTGTAGTACTAACTCTAGTGGCAGAGTTGTAACCATGGGTGATCAAATCATTAAAAGGTGTGAACGTTTTAGATATCTTGGGTCTATTGTTCGAAATGATGGTGATATAGATGAGGATATTAGTAGAATCCAAGCTGGTTGGTTGAAGTTGAGGAATGCATTAGGCCTATTGTGTGATAGAAAAGTACCGCTTAGACTGAAAAGAAAATTTTATAAGATGATGGTGAGACCTATAATGCTCCATGGCGCTGAATGTTGGCCTTTAAAAGAGAGAATGCGAAATTAATACATCCATGATAAGGTTTTCTCTAGTGGCAGACAAGATTGGAGAGAGTTGTCTTAGATGGTTTGGTCACATTAAACTTCGACCATCTCATGATCCAGTTGGGAAAGTAGATGTTTTAAATTTGACTTATGTTAATAAAAGCAGAGGTAGACCTAAAAAAAAATTGGGCATATTGTATAAAAAAACGATCTTGAGCTATTAGAATTAAACTTAGTAGGATGCAATGGAGAAAAAAAGATTAATGTATCTAACCCCAATTAGTGGGATAAAGGCTTGTTGCTGTTGTTGTAAAGTTTGTAATTTTTTTTTTGTTAAATGAGTTTTTATTTGAATTCTTTTAAAGTGAATGCATTTTAGAAATACTATGTTTTTTGAATGCATGCATTTTTTAAAAAGCATTAGCTTTTTTTGTTTAGTTTGGACACATTTAAAATTTGTCAAAAATCGATATGTCGTGGTAGTCCAAATCTCCTGCACAAATGCTTTACATTTTTCTTCAAATTAAGCATCAATTTTTTTATCAATCTTGTACTATAACACTGTTATTGTCGGGTTCCAAGCCCTGAATACGAATAGTTGATCGTTGCATTATTTAGTCCACATTCATTGTAAAATTTTTTGTCGAAAAATTGACATGAATTTTTAAATTATTATGCCAATTCTAGGATGCCCTTAGATCCGACATGCTATATGGCGAATACAGTGAAAAATGTGCTAGGGTCATTGCACTGATGTCCAGATGTAGTATTAAATAAGTAAAATTTTTCAAATTATGAATGATGCAAGCAAAAAAAATACTCCATGAATCTAAATTTATGATATGAACTTGTAGTATAAGTACTTTTACAGTTAAATTAATAAAATTAGTAAATATTTTTCTTAGGAAAATAAATATTTTTATGCATTCAAGAAATTAAATGGGTTAGAAAAAAGGATAATGAGATTGATAGTTTAGTTTTTAAACTTTTGTATTTAGATTGTAAATGTAATGCTATAAAAAGTAATAGAATTGAAGATATAATTATAGCTTTAAAATATGTTCTTGATACTAAATTTTTTAATGCTATCAACGCTTATAACTTTGGTATTCAATTAGAAAATGTAATATTGTAAAAATTAATATAATTAGAGATAAAATTATATTTTCAAAGGTTATTATTGATATTAAGATTTTCAATTTTATAAGTGCTATGTTTTCCAATTAAATTTGGATATATGCTCAAAAGAAAAATTTTGGAATGACCTAGAAGAATTAATATAAATGATACATCTTAATTTTTTTTTTTAATTGGAGGAGATTTAAATAGACATATTGGTAGAATGAAGATAGATTTTAGAAGTATTCATGATATATGGTTTTGGAGTTACTAATAAATAATGTAAAGTCATATTAAAATTTACTTTACGTTATGATTTTCTTAATGTTATTATTTTTTTTAAGAAAAAAAATGAACATATTAATACTTATAAGAATGAATCTATTAAATCATAAATTCATTATCTTCTAATGAGTAAAATAAATTGTCAAGTATGTAACATAATTCCAAGTGAAAATTTGATTATTTAACATAAATTATTACTTTTGGATTTTAGGATGAAAGGTTGAAAGATGAAAATCATAACAAAATATTGGTATATAATAAGATGGTGATACTTAAACGCCACAAATTAGATTATTTTTATGAGTAAATTCAGGATTTTAATATTTGTGATGTTCATGAAAATTATAATATAACGTGGGATAAATAATTAGTACTATTAAGCAAGTTACATAAAATACACTTGGAGAATCAAAAGAAAAAACTCTTATGAATAAAAATATTGAGTGGTGAAAAAATAATGCACAAGAAAAAAATAATTAGATGTTTTGTTATGAAAATTGATTTATATATAAAAATTTGGAAAATTGAAAAATTATAAGATGATCTCTTGAGAGTGTAAGGGAATAATTTCTGAGGCTAAGAATTCTGTTTTTAGTGATCGTTATAATAGATTAAATATTAAAGATGATGAAACGTATATGCATAAACTAGCTAAGCAAATGGATAAGTAAAAAATTTTGTTCTAGTAAACTGTAGTAAAGATGGGAATACACAAGTTCTTTCTTAGATGAGAATGTTAAAATATTTTGATAAATTTTTCAATGAAGATTGTGAAATTATGATTGACTTTAGTTATCTTAATATCGTAACTAATAATATATATTTTTTTATTTCTACCATCACATTTGTAAAACAGAAGTTGATAAGGTTTTAAAAAGATGAAATTTGGAAAAGCTTTAGGTCATAATGTTATTCCAATAGAAGTGTGAAAATATTTAGGAGATATGACAATTTTTTTACTTATTAAACCTTCTAATATTATTTAAAAAATTAAAAAATTGTCTGATGAGTAAAGAAAGAGTCTATTGATTTATATTTTTAAGAATAAAAGAGATGCACAACTTTGTTGTTATTATAAAAGAATTAAGTTAATGTGTCATATATTAAAGTTAACAGACGACAGTAATTGAATGGAAGTTATGATGTGATACAAAAATTTCTCCAAATCAGTTTGGATTTATGTCGGGCAAGTTTAATATGGAAGTTATATATTTATTGAGAGGTTTGATGGATAAGTATATATAGAGTAAAGATGGTCTATATATACTTTTTTGTTGAATTAGAAAAAGATTATGATAAGGTTCCAAGAGAAGTATTTTGGAGAATTCTAGAAAAAAAGTGTTGATATTGCTTATATTCATGTCATTAAAAATATATCTACTAAAGCTTTTACTTGTGTTCGAACACAAGTAGGATTGACCAAGTTTTTTTTTTCTATTTTATTTGAATTATATTCGGGATCAAATTTAAACCTATATTTTTTTACTTAAGTTATGANCTATTTTATTTGAATTATATTCGGGATCAAATTTAAACCTATATTTTTTTACTTAAGTTATGAATGTTTTTACTAAACATTTACATGAGATTGCACCTTGGTATATGTTATTAATTTATGATATTCTTCTTGTGGATAAGAGCAGAGAGAGTTCAGGAAACACTTAAATTATGGAGGTCAAGTTTAAAGTCTAAAGGCTTTCATTTGAGTAAATCTAAAACTAAATACNAGTTCAGGCCTCACAAAAGGGGATACGCCGAAGCTGAGGCTGATTGATCAGAATTTGAGGCAACAGAAAGCTTTTCATCAGATGGGAATGATGGAGCAGGAGGCCTGGAGACCTCAGCGAGGATTGCCTGACAGATCCGTCACCATACTCAGATCTTGGCTTTTTGAGCACTTTCTTCACCCGTACGTATACATCATATATACACACACTCAAATCTTGGCTTTTTTGATTCGTTATTTTTTAAAAAATTTTTGCTCTATAATGCAATTGGCATGCAATCATTACGTAAATATGCTTAATATGGTAAAATGTATGCGGCAGTTAAATATTTTTCATTATATTCCTTTACTTATTTCTCTTATTTATCCCTTTCTCCCTCCTATTTTTCTTTATAAATTTAGTCTCCTTGCGTTCCTCCCCCTTACATTAATGAAACCCCTTTGGTACATGTTGATTGGAATGGAATCTGTACTTTGTCATACACGGTATGTATACATAGACAAAGAGAAAGCGAGAGGGAAAAGAAAGCATGGTGTTTACTCCCAATTAACATTTAAGTCAATTGCAAATATTAGTATGCAGTCAATTGAGTGATGCTTCGTCCATTCAATAAAATAAAAATAAAAAATGACAGGAAGTCAACATATAAAAATAATAAAAAATATATTTTTTGTTTCTATGTGAAGATAAAGCTTTGAATGGGTAAATCATTACTCAAATTAATTATATATAAACGTAACTTCGGTTGAGGAGCTTAATCTTTTATCTCTTGAAGTCATAGTCTTTGAAAAATTCAATGGGATGGTGATTTGTCAATGCACTTAATTCAATATAAAAAGATACCTGCTGTAATATTTTAGGCATATTCTTTTACGATTTCTTTAGTTCATGACTTTTATTTAATTTGATTTTTTTATATTTTTATTTGTAGCAAGAATTTAATACTAAAATAATTTTTATATATTTTCAATGCTCTCAATCTGATTATATTCTGATAACATTTAAGTGTTGAAAACCAATCATGTTTCTTATTTTTATTTTTTTTAGCACATCTGGTTTGATCACATTTGGTTACTTCTAAAATTTAAAAGATTGTTATTTGATAAGTATTTTGAAGCAGTAATAATCAAATTAAAAGACTGTTGTATTGCTTGTATGCAAGATGTGAGATAAATATACATACCTAATTACATCATCAAGAATTACCAGTTTAAATTTAAATTATAAATATACGTTTAGCTGAATGTCTTACTAAAATAATACGAATTAGCCAAAATATGTGAATTCAACTTAGAGCATACATCGATAGGTCTAAACGCCCTTTTGCATTAATTGAACTATGTTATTCTATATATGTTAAAAATCTACAACCATTAATTAATTCGATCATATATATATATATATATATATATTTATATATCAACTCAAACTACTAATTCAATAGGTTGATTGTGCCCTTGCCCTTAATATGCTGATCATTTGTTCTGCGCAAACGCACAGGTACCCTAGCGATGCTGATAAGCACTTGTTGGCGAGGAAGACCGGTTTATCCAGAAATCAGGTTCGATTCATATCTCTCTCTCTCTCTCTTCCTCTTCCTCTTTGTGTGTGTGTTTGTCTCTGTGGTCCACCATTAAAGAGCTGCAGGCAGCTTTTTAGAAACTCATCAATAGTTGGCCTGAAGCAGAATTAATGCTCCAAGATGGTTCCCATTCTTTTCCTAGCTAGGGCACATTTTGTCTTTACATATCCTTACTAATCGGATAGTGGCAGAGAAATTATAAACAGCAGTGAAAATAGCCTATAAAAATCTGTCTGCTCTAATTAGACAACTAGCATTCGAATTAAGCAGACATGTAGAGGTCTAGGCAGGATGATTTTTTACTCAATTAACAATTATAAATGAATATATGTATAACGAGTTATTATTAATTTTAGTGAACATAATAGCTTGGAGGAAGCAGCCTGTTTACTCGTTAAATATCACTTTCACAAGATTCATTAAGAAGCGGTCCCCCCTCTCCCCCCACCTCGATCAGTCAGGCTTGTCACTGTTTCAAATAATTTTAACCCCAGGCGCAGTAGATAATTGATTAACCGGATATACGATATTTATATATATGTATAGTCTGACAAGACCACCAGCGTCCAAAATTATCAGCAGAAAGACAGAAGACAACAAGGGGATCATGCATGGTAGGATTCAATACTGTCTTTCAAAAACAACCCCTCGATCAATAGGCAGTACATGCTATTCCTTTTATTTTAATTTTTCCCTAAATTAAATTAATTCATTTCATTTTTTTGTTTTATTTTATTTGGGGGGGCATATGCAGGTCTCCAACTGGTTCATAAATGCCAGAGTCCGGCTGTGGAAACCTATGGTAGAAGACATGTATCAACAAGAAGCAAAGGAGGAGGAGGATTCCCGGGTCAATCCAGATCACGAAACAAACATGACCCCCCACAGAGTACTATTGGCCGCAGCAACCACAGCGCAGCTGCGGCATCTGCCTCACACTCCCGAATCCGAAGCCCAAACTAATCATGATCAACCTCCTCCGCCACCTCACGACCTCTCCGCTTCCACTAATTCCCTCATCTTTNTCCCCACAGAGTACTATTGGCCGCAGCAACCACAGCGCAGCAGCGGCATCTGCCTCACACTCCCGAATCCGATGCCCAAACTAATCATGATCAACCTCCTCCGCCACCTCACGACCTCTCCGCTTCCACTAATTCCCTCATCTTTCCTCCTCCTGCACTAGACGATGAAATGTATCGCCGGGCAGCAGCCGTCGCCGCAGCAAGGACGGGGGACTTGTCCCTCACATTGGGTCTCCGCCATGCCGGAGGAAACGCACCGGACACGGCGGGCCGCTTCGGTCTTTGATCACAACAACGCCGTCTATGTTTAATTACTTATACCTTCCTTTATTATTAAACACCCTTTTATATTTTGTACAAGAAAATATAAGGTGGGGGGTAAACGGTAAAGAAAGAAATGGAGCCATGGAAGAGGAGGAGAAGGCGAGTACATTGAGGTGGAGTGTTTTTTGTTAACATACATTTATGTTTTATAGCTCGATTATTTCTTAGTTCTGACACTTTAAGATTGAATTTTAATACAGACTAATCAATAAATTATTTTCTGCTGCTGTTCTTATCAATTGATTCCTTCATCTGTTCTTATATGACTTTAATTTAATAGAGAAAATATAATTTCATTTCCACATTATTTAATTCATGTCATAACTTAACCTTGGCTTGTTGGTAGCAGAGCCACTCTAAGTCCCGTCAGGTCAGAGGTTCAAAACCAACATGACGTGGTGGCCCTGAAATTTTAGACTCATGAAGTAGACTATCATCATGAGGCCAAAAAATGCATGAATAATCGATATTCAGACCTCTGTCAAATATTAATTTCTTTTAAATATATAGGTTCGCGTCTATCTAACACCCCATTCTTATGCATCTCACGTTTAAATTTTTATATTCAGTTCCTGTATTTTAAACTTATACAAAAAATATATATATTTTTGAAAATTTAATAATATTATTATTTTTTATGCGGTAATAAAAGGTTAAGTACTACATGCATGTATGTGTATAAAAAACATACATATATAATACATAAAATTATGTTATATTGGGGGGGGGGGGGGGT
>JXCR01089926.1:38579-61114 GCA_002079205.1 Phalaenopsis hybrid cultivar
AACACTCTGCCCCAACAATATGGACCCTTCAAAATCTCTTATAACACACATAAAGACAAATGGTCAATTAATGAGCTGTTGACCATGTGTGTCCAAGAAGAAGATATATTGGCAATGGAAGAGGGTGAAAAGGTGAATTTTACTACTCAAGGAAATAGAAAGTGGGATCAAGCCAAAAATAAAGGAAAGGGCAAGATTCCTCCTGAGCCAGATATAAAGAAAGAGTTAAAGTGTCTCTTCTGTAAGAAGAAGGGGCACATAAAGAAAGACTGCATCAAGTTTAAGAACTGGCTTGACAAGAAAGGTACTCAACTTTCATTCGTCTGTTATGAGTCTAATAGGGTTAGTGTTAATCATAACACATGGTGGATTGATTCTGGTTGTACAATCCATGTTTCTAATACCTTGTAGGGTATACAAAACCTAAGGAAGCCAGTGAAAAGTGAGCAATGCATCTATTCAGGAAGCAAGATGAGTTCACATGTAGAAGCCATTGACACGTGCAATTTGGTTTTAAGCAGCGGTTTCATTTTACGTTTGGAAAAGACTTTTTATGTTCCAAGTTTCTCTAGGAATTTGATTTCTATTTCAAGACTTGTACCTTTGGGTTTTTTCTTTAACTTTTTGGATTCTGGTTTTAGTTTATATTATGAATCTAAGGGTATTGGTTATGATATTTTGTTTGATGGTCTTTACTCTATTAAATTGCAAAATGATGCTGCTTATAATTTTATGCATGTTACTGCTGGGTTAAAACGATGTGTTGTGAATGAGGAATCTTCTATGTTGTGGCACTGGAGATTAGGACACATATCCATTAAGAGAATTAAGAGATTAGTAAATGAAGGGGTACTTAGTACTTTGAATTTTGGTGACTTTGAGACTTGTATAGATTGCATAAAGGGTAAGCAAACTAATAAGTCTAAAAAGGGTGCCAAGGGGAGCACAAACTTATTGGAGATTATACATACAGATATTTGTTGTCCAGACATGGATATAGTTACTCCAAGATACTCTGTCACCTTTATAGATGATTATTCACGGTATATGTATCTCTACTTACTTCGTTCTAAGGACGAAGCTTTGGATGCCTTTAAAATCTTTAAGGCTGAAGTGGAGAATCAATGTGGAAAGCAAATTAAAATAGAGAAGTCAGATAGAGGTGGAGAGTAATATGGAAGATACACAGAGAGTGGACAAGCACTTGGTCCATTGCGAAGTTTCTTTAAGAACATGGGATTGTTGCCCAACACACTATGCCTGGTTCTCCGGATCAGAATGGTGTGGTAGAAAGAAGAAACTGAACTTTAATGGACATGGTGAAAAGTTTGTGGAGTAATGACCCAAGGAAAATATGTTGAGATTTTCATACTTATTTTATACTGTTTTTAATGATATTCCACTTTAAAGAAAGATATTTTTGATCTTTTGTTGCAGGAACGATGAATTAGGGTTATTGGAGCAAAAAGATGCAAAAAGGAGCGAATTTAGAGCGAAAAGGACCAAAATGTGAAAATTTGAACNAACTTATCAATAAATTGCTGCAACTTAGCTGTCCTAAGAAGTTGCTATAAGGAAGCTGTTGCAAATGAACTGGCTAATCTTTTTTTTTGCGGTTTGAAAATAGGTATGTGGCAGCTATTTCTGGACAAATGATAATTTTATCCATGTGTACTATGTTATTTGTAATATAACCGTCATAGTCATATATTTGATATTTTAGAAGTAAAAGTTCACTTTAGAACGGTACAAAAATCTAAGTAAACACCTTACTTAACCACGAGTTTCAAGATTACTAAAAAAAGAAAAAAACTATTAAAATTGCAATTTGTATTATGATAATATTGATTTTAAAATGTAGACGATGTACGTCACGAGCTGTGCCGTCCTCCAGAGAAACTATTCATTCTCAATCATTATCGGCAGTGAAATTTGTTGGACTGTCTGCTCACTAAAAGAACTCGCACTTTTGTGGACAAACTCACACTTCTGCTCAAATTCACAGTAAACAGAAGTGCCAATACCAACAACACCCCAGTCCTCAAGTACACAACAAACAGAAACACTACAGACGAAATGCATCCCCATAAGACATCCTCTTATGCTCAAATTCTTCAAGCCTATACATAAAATTTATGTTGGGATTAATTTCAATACCTATTGGAATTCCCAATTTAATTTCAAAACCCAATGAAATTCTCAAATTAATTTCAATACCCTTTGAAATTTCGAAATTAATTTCAATACCCTTTGGAATTCCTAAATTAATTTCAATACCCATTGGAATTCCCGAATCAATTAAAATTCTGTTTTAATTTTAATAACCGTTGGAATTCCTTGGTGTTTTTAAGAGAAATAAATTTCAGAATGTGGTTCATATAATGTCTAAGTTCAACACATGAATTTAGTAACATTCCATAATGTGCTCACATCTATTGAACTTTGTGATAGGCAGAGCACTATAAATTAGATATGATGTTTGCTGTTTCGGTCCCTAAGCTTGCTCCTCTTCATTTTATTTGCACCATCGAGTTGTGAGTGAGAAAAACTTAAAAAATCTATAACAGAAAATTAGACGTGTGAGTTGTGAGTGTCGACTTTGTTCTTATAAGTTATGACTGGATGTATGTATGATCCTATCTCGCTTCCGCTTATCGATTCAAATATGTTTGTAGATTGAATAAAGCTGTGAGATTTTACATTTTAGCATCAAAACTGTGATTAACCTCTGCCTTGCTTATTCTGTTTCACTCTGTTTATGCGTAAATCTTGGTTAAGACATTAATGTTAATGTTTGTTCTTATTGCCCTTTTTTTTGTGAAAACATTTTGATTTATGGGGCATTAGAATTTTGACGTTGTTAATCCAAAATAAAACTGGAAATTATTTTGAAATCAAGTTTCTAAGCTTTCTGTGATTTGACCATTAGTTTTGGCTGAGAAACTGTCGGGTTTCCCATTCAGAGCCGTGAGTCTGAACCGAGTCTAGATGACCAGGCTAAAGTATGAAGACGAGTCAAACGACTTGTCGTCTGGGCATTGGTGAAAACAAAGTGTCGTTTTCATTCGGCAAAAACCAGTCTCGTCATGCAAAACGACATGTCGTTTTGAGTCAATATATATTATTTTAAATAATATTTATGCATTGTTATTCATTTTATTTGCATTATTTATGATTGTATGCAAATGTTTAGCACTTAATAAAGAATTAATTAATGTTAGTTGATTCATATAATTTTTAATTGATTAGAGAATAGCCACAACATCTTTAATTAATTAAAATTATATATTAAATTCAAGAATCACATTAAAACATTAGTTGTAATTAATCATAGGAGATATAATAAAATCTACCCACAAAAATTTTGTTATATTTGTATGATTAATTAGGATGAAATATCAACTTTTATTTTTTAATCTACCACAGGAATTAAAAAAAAAGGAACATAATTTGATAGTTTTATCATAAAATTGTTAGATGAATCTAATTGAGTAGGATTTTTGCCCACAAGCAAGTACTATGTCACTAGATTCATCGATTTGAGCATGATTTACATTGGTAAAACATAATATTTGTTTTTAGGTCTCAAATATAATAATAATAACAATAATAATAATAATAATAATAATGAGCATATATGTTTGAAAATTTTTGCAGTTATTCAACCTGCGAACATTTCTGATTTTGAGTGTGACATTCCCGAATTAAAGAATGATAATTATAAAGTGTGGAAAGAGAGAGTTCTTCTACATTTAGGATGGATGAGTATTAATTATGTATAAGAAAAGACGAACCACCTGCCATTACTGAAACCAGCATTTCAGATGCTGTTGATCTTTATGAAAAATGGGAGTGATCCAATCGCCTCTCTGTGATGTTCATAAATACCAAGATATCTGCTGATATCTGTGGTTCTGTCGAGCAGCATAATAAGGACAAGGACCTTCTGAAAGCCATCGATGAGCAGTTTGCAACATCTGACAAAGCTCTGGCCAGCACCTTAATTATGCAATTTTCATCCATGAAGCTCACCAGAATTAAAGGCGTGCGTGATCATATCATGCACATGAGGGACATAGCGGCTCAGCTTGAAGCTTTGGAAGTTAAAATGTCGGAATCTTTCTTGGTTCATTTCATTCTGAACACTCTGCCCCAACAATATGGACCCTTCAAAATCTCTTATAACACNAAAGGGTAAGCAAACTAATAAGTCTAAAAAGGGTGCCAAGAGGAGCACAAACTTATTGGAGATTATACATACAGATATTTGTTGTCCAGACATGGATATAGTTACTCCAAGATACTCTGTCACCTTTATAGATGATTATTCACGGTATATGTATCTCTACTTACTTCGTTCTAAGGACGAAGCTTTGGATGCCTTTAAAATCTTTAAGGCTGAAGTGGAGAATCAATGTGGAAAGCAAATTAAAATAGAGAAGTCAGATAGAGGTGGAGAGTAATATGGAAGATACACAGAGAGTGGACAAGCACTTGGTCCATTGCGAAGTTTCTTTAAGAACATGGGATTGTTGCCCAACACACTATGCCTGGTTCTCCGGATCAGAATGGTGTGGTAGAAAGAAGAAACTGAACTTTAATGGACATGGTGAAAAGTTTGTGGAGTAATGACCCAAGGAAAATATGTTGAGATTTTCATACTTATTTTATACTGTTTTTAATGATATTCCACTTTAAAGAAAGATATTTTTGATCTTTTGTTGCAGGAACGATGAATTAGGGTTATTGGAGCAAAAAGATGCAAAAAGGAGCGAATTTAGAGCGAAAAGGACCAAAATGTGAAAATTTGAACTTGGCCGCCGACGGCACCCTCGACCTCGCCGACGACGAGTTTTTCCCGAGGCTACAGAAAAAAAATTCTTCAGAAGCCCGCCGACAGCGCCCTCGAGGCCGCCGACGGTGAGATCGATGGTTATGCCTACTCAAGCTTTGGATGAAGCCAAATTTTGAAGGGATGCATAGGCAACTCTTGGGAAAGCTCATCTACAACTTTAAAAGACTATTTTTGCCGAGAATTAGAGAACCTGGAGAGGGAGGGAAAGAATCTAGAGAGTAAAGGAAGTGCTAGAGAGACTTCCTAGAGATTAGAAGGGTTCCAATATTGTGAGGAATTCTTCGAGAGATTGTATGAGTTGAGGAAAAGTGAGAGATTTCTTCCTCCTTGCTACTTCGAAGAGGAATTCTGTGTGCTGTAAAGAAAGTCTCCTTGCTACTTCGAAGAGGAATTCTGTGTGTTGTAAAGAAAGGAAGAGATTCAGAGGAACTTCCTTGCTACTTCAAAGAGGAATTTTGTGTGCTGTAAAGAAAGGAAGAGATTCAGAGGAACTTTCAAGGAGTGTTCTTGTGGAGAAACTAGAGATAAGTTATTTACTTGTTGTAGTTTGCATGACTTTGATTTTATATATGAATTCCGAGTTTTATTGTGTTTTCCCCATGAGATCTAAGTAGTTTTCTTTGTCTTTCTCCTTGTCTCAAGATTTGTGAAATGTTGATTTGAATTGGTGAAGTCATAAAAATGTTTAAGAAATTGTGATGATCTTTTCACTTCGATCTTAATTTACTTTCAATATGACCTTTTGTTGAAATATGTTGAGTTTTACAACTAAAGTGAAGATTACATCCAAGATTCAGAGAGGTAAGAAATTGTGATGATCTTTTCACTTCGATCTTAATTTACTTTCAATCTGGGCAATTAATTTGTTAAGTTATGTTGAGTTTTACAACTAAAGTGAAGATTACATCCAAGATTCAAGGCGGTCAAAGCCCTTGGAAGATACATCCAAGATTCAGGGAGGTCAAAGCCCTTGAAAGTTGGGTGCAAATATGATATTCTTTCAATCTGGCCAATTGATTTCGATCTTAATTTATTTTCAATCTGGCCAATTGATTTGTTAAAATATGTTGAGTTTTACAACTAAAGTGAAGATTACCAATCTGGCCAATTAATTTGTTAAAATATGTTGAGTTTTACAACTAAAGTGAAGATTACACAATCTGGTCAATTGATCTGTTAAAATATGTTGAGTTTTACAACTAAAGTGAAGATTACATCTCAAGATTCTGGGAGGTCAAAGCCCTTGGAAGTTGGGTGCAAATAAATAGGGAAATTCAATCTAGCCAATTGATTTGTTAAAATATGTTGAGTTTTAAAAAAGATTACATCCAAGATTCACCCAATTAATTTGTTAAAATATGTTGAATTTTACAATTAAATTGAAGATTACATCCAAGATTCAGGGAGGTAATTGAATTCTTAAAATATGTTGAGTTTTACAACTAAAGTGAAGATTACATCCAAGATTCAGTAATTGATTTGTTAAAATATGTTGACTTTTACAATTAAAGTGAAGATTACATCCAAGATTCAGGAATTTGTTAAGTTATGTTGAGTTTTACAACTAAAGTGAAGATTACATCCAAGATTCAAGGCGGTCAAAGCCCTTGGAAGTTCTTTCAATCTGGCCAATTGATTTGATCCAAGATTCAGGGAGGTTAAAGCCCTTCAAAGTTGGGTGCAAATAAATAAAGAAATAATATTATCGTGCGTAGAATTGGAGATTTTAGAGTAACAGACCAAAATCCCCAATTCGGTCCTATCGTTTGGGTGCTGAAGTGTAGATGTTAGCCCCCAGGTGAGGGGAACGTGGGAGCTCCGAAGTGAGAGCCTGTAACCTCCCAACCTAGCCGCAGATTCAATAAACAACCCGAGGATTAGTCAATGTTATTTATGCCTGGACCAAAGGGTAAAGAATATGTATGCTCTTATTTGACACAATATAAATTGAACTAATTCGTTTTATCCATTCACTATGATTTCTTGACAAGGAGAATGATCATTTCTTATATATTGAATATCACAATTAAACGCTCCTCAGTATTATTAGTTATTTAATAGTTATTAAAATTACATATTTATTTCAATTGCCTATTAGTTACAAATAAACAAATTGAACTTCGTTGTTGTGATTAAAGTATTGCTTTTCTAAAATCTTAGTTCGTACACTCCCTATGGGATCGATATCTAGGACTCCATTAGAGCCCTATATTACTTGAGCGATACGTATAGGTCTTAGTCCATAATTCTAAACTACTCCCTGTGGGATTGATATCTAGGACTCCATTAGAGCCCTATATTACTTGAGCGATATGTATAATTGTGTTGACAAATTTGACTTTAACATTATTGAATATTATATATATATACATCTTTATTAAATCAAACATATTAAGTGTGACTTTACACTCTATTAGAGCCCTATATTACTTGAGTGATACGTATACTTGCGTTGATAAGTGTGACTTTACAATTATTAAATATTTTATACATCCATCTTTATCGAATCTATACGTTGATAAGTGTGACTTTACAATTATTGAATATTTATTAAGTCCATATTTATCTTGTATTTTTAGTGTGACTTTACAATTATTGAATATTTATTACGTCCATATTTATCTTATATTTTTATTACATATAAAATGTCGTTGTCAAGTTTTTGGCGTCGTTGTCGGAGATTTAAATCTTCTAGTGGCGCTGTCAAATTCTTGTAATTTTAGGTATATATAAGTCGCATGTCAAGTAACACAAAACTCCCTGAATTCTTGTGGACTGAAGCTCTAAAGACGACTGCGTATATATTAAACAGAGTTCCAACCAAGGCTGTTCCAAAGACGCCTTTTGAGTTATTCAAAGGTTGGAAACCAAGTTTGCGACATATACGCGTTTGGGGATGCCCGTCTGAAGTAAGAATTTACAACCCACAAGAAAAGAAGTTAGACACAAGGACCATTCGTGGGTATTTTATTGGATATACTGAAAGGTCTAAAGGGTATAGATTCGATTGTCCGTCTCATAGCACTAGGATTGTGGAATCAAGAAATGCAAAATTTCTTGAGTATGACATGATCAATGGGAGTGATCAATTTCGGGATATTGTTTCGGAAAATGATCACTGTGAAGCTCAACCCTCTAGGTCAAGTGATAGATTGATTGTTATTCACACCCCTCAAGAACAAAAAGGTGTTCGACAATCAATTGTTGAAGTTCCACAAACTGTTAATAATGATCAAGTATATCAAGTTGTATATAAGGAACAACAAGATATTGTTGTACAACCAGTTGAACAACATGCTCTTGAGGAGACTGTTGAAATGTTGACCTCATTTTGGAGGTCTTCTTTTTCCCTTCTCTAGATACCATAGGATCTAGCCTTAAGATTCCTCTATTTTGATTCTCTTAGAGGACTAGACTGGGACTCACCCCCCCTTTAGAAATTCAAGTCATTTCCTCACTTTTTGTAGTTTCATATGGACGATTTTAGATCTTTAACATTCGGTCGAGTCGATCGAAAAGTCGACTTATTGAAGCTCAAATTTAGCTCCTATAGAAATTGGAAAGACGTAGGTGGATACCGTGGTGCGTGCGACGTTAGACTTGCCACTATGAGCGATGTGGTTGACTGGTCGTCACTTATGTGAGAACCAGTCAATAATATACTTGTTAAACGACTCCGACCGGGCCAAAATAATTTCGTTTGTCGCACCACGCGCGAATCGAATTTAATTTGACGCGATCGACGACGAATTTGTCCGGATGATTCTGGATGACGAAACGGATCCATTGCGTCCGTGACGTCGATTTTAGCTAGGGAGGACACCCATTTTTTCGAGGCTCCGAGCGCGAGTGGATCACACAAAATTTAATATTTTATTATTTTTTTTAATATATATATATATATATATATATATATATATATATATATATATATATATATATATATATNCGCTTCGGTTCTTTGCCCTAGCCGAACCTTGGAATCTCTTGCCGGTTTGTCGATCATCCCTTCCCTTTCCGAGCTTTCGTCGCCGGTAGCCTCACCGGTAGCCCGTTATAACAGACTTTCCCGCCTAAACGAGTCTGGTAACCTTCTCGTTATTGAATTTGAACATTCTCTTTGCCCTTTGAGATGTTTCTTGTCACCTCCTCGTTTTTCACAGCCGGTGAGCCATTCTCCCATCTCTACCTATAAATACCTCATGGGAGAGGAAGATGGGATGCAATTTTTTTTTTTTTTTTTTGAAGTTTTGGAAGAGATATAGTGCTGCGATTTTTTGCTGTTTGAAAGCGTTCTTTCTTGCAATCTCTTCTCCACCCTCTCTTTTCTTGAGCTAGCAAGAAATTCAGGTTAGAGGTTATTGGTTTTAAGATATGGATGTTTTTAAATCTAGTTTTGATGGCTTGATGCTGTGATTCTATTACTTCTATTGTCTCATTCGAATATATTTTGGAGAAGCTTTCTATCTTGATGGAAATGTTTAGAACTACTTTTTTCTGTTCTTATGCTGCTCTAATTCAAACATTGTCAGGGATTATATTCTTTTAATTTTTTTTTTATAGATTTGATAGTTGGTATTCCATGAGCTTCTTGCTACCCTCATTCAAAATATATAGAAATTTATATTTGATTCTTGAGAACTTATTTGGGGCTGATTTCAAGTTCCCTTTCCTGCCTTAGTTAAAAACGTATTGGAAATTATATTTTCAAGCTATTCAAAATTTATTTGGGGCTCGGGTGTTTGATCTCTTTGCTGTCCTACTCAAGTGCATATGGTGAACCTCTCTTTGCGAGTTCTTGATGAAGATTTGGGGCTCGGGTGTTTGATCTCTTTGCTGCCCTACTCAAGTGCATGTGTTGAATCTCTCTTTTCAAATTCTTGATGAAGATTCGGGGCTGATTACTTTGTTCCTTTGCTGCTTTAATTAAAAATATGTTGGAAATTATCTCTCAAGTTCTATGTGAAGATTTCGAGTTGATTATCTCATTTTTCTTATTTCCTTATTCAAATACATCTATTGGAGGTTTCTCTTGGGTTTTAAATATTAGTTTGAAGCTATACTTTTGCTCTTTCTTATTATCTTGTTCGAGCATATGTTGGAGACTCTTTTCCTTTAATATGAGAGGTCAATTTAGGGGTCAGATTTCTGCGTTTCTTGTTGCCCCTATTCACACGCACATTAGAGACTTGTTGTTGGATTTGGAACATTTATTTTGAAGCTGATTTTTGTACTTCTTGATTCTCCCACTTGAACAAATACACTGGAAATCGTATCTTGGTTTTAAAATATTGTTTGAATGTCATGGTTCTTAGCTTCTCTTGCTGCCTTTTTCAAAAATAAGTTGGGAAATAGTATTTTAGCTTTGAAATTTATTTTTGAGCCAGGGTTTTGTGCCTCTAACTACCCCCATTCGAGATATTTGTGGAAGGGCTATATACAGATTTTGAACAATTATTTGGGATTGGTTTTATGTTCCTAACTACCTTTATTTGAAAGTATACTTTGAAGATTCATATATGGGTTTGAATGACTGTTTAGAATTTGAGTTTTGTCCCTTGTCGGGATCAATTCTGCTTCTTATCGGTTCAGTTGTAAGCCTTGCAGTATTCAATTTTGAACTTTTGGGTGATGAATCGGTTCAGCTCTAAGCTTTGTAATAGCTCAGTTTTGGCTCTTGATGATGGCTTAGTATTATTCTTTAATTTAACATTCACATAATTCAATTTTGAGCCATTATAGATTTCAGTTCACTCATTAATGGCTCGGTTTTTGCTCCCTTTGCTTCCCTTTGTTTAAATACATGATGGAAATCATTTTTATGGTTTGAGGAATATATGTGGGGCTCGATTTTTGCTTCCTTTGCTTCCCTTTGTTTAAATACATGATGGAAATCAGTTTTTTATAGCATGGAAGATGTATTTGGGGATTTAGTTGTAGTCCTCTTTGCTGCTCTTTATTCGAATACCTATTGGATTTTTTTTAATATACTTTGGAATATACATGTTTGAAGCCGATTTTAATCTCTTGTTGGAATTAGTTTCCTGTTTACATAAATTTCATAAGTTTAAACTTGGCAATAACGTATCACTCTTTGGGGAAGTTAATAAAGCATGTAGTGATCATATATGGGCTTTAAAATTCAAGCTTAGAAGTGGAATTTGGATGTTATATAAATGCTTAAATAGATACTTCTCTCATTTCTCTTGATATAGAATGTATAAAATTTGTTGAATGAGCATATGAAATATTGAGGTGGCCTATTAGTTCAAGACGAGGGATGACAAGCAATGATGCAAGAGAACCATTTGACAGCTTAGTTTATAGCTGAAACATAAAATCAATATCCAATTAAAGTGATGCCCTTTCACCCCTAGATCGTTAACAGCTCTAGCTTTTTTTAAGAAAAAGTTTTGAGAATCGGTAATCACAAAAGAACAGATACTACATATATTACACAGATACTACAATCACAAAAGAACAGATACTACATATATTACACAGATACTACACTCACAAAAGAACAGATACTACACTCACAAAAGAACAGATACTACAGACATTGCACATATATTACACTCACGAAAGAACAGATACGACCCTACACTGTAAACACTATATCCTGACTAATACATGCATACATTGGATATCACCTACACGTACATTTCATATATCACATTGTACATCTTGCACACTACATACATATACACCACATACCTTTATTTGATGGATCTAAGTATCATCATATCACCATTTTATACTGCAGACACTATATCCATACACTACGCCCTGCACGACAGATACTACATTTCACATACACATGTACTGTATGTTGATAAGTTCAGATATTACATTTCATGTATAGGTGCACTGCACTTTGATGAGTTCAAATACTCCATTTCACATACACATACACCACACTTCGAGAGGTTCAGATACTGCTCTATTCACATATTCACTAAATGATAGAGTTTAAGACTGTCTGATTATAGGGGTGATTCGTTGGTGGCCTCTAGTTGATGTTGATAGGTTGACCTTGATATATCAGTTGCCTATGCGATCGAGATAGAGAGAAAAGAGGTCTAGTCTGAGCCTATCCTCAAATTGAAATCTAATATCCCATCTTGAAACTTTCATATGCTCATCATTTAACCTTTCCTTTATAATCTACAAATGTTTACGTAACCCATTTATATCATACAATTGCAATCTATTTTGAAGCTTTAGCAGAATTTGATCAGGTACGCTTTTATTTATTTAATTTCCGTACTTTATTTTCTGCATATTTCCTTTTATTTTGTATCGTACTATACTTCGCTATATATCTCATGCACTTTCCTATCACCCCTTGCAGCATAGTCTTTTTTGTCTGTTCTTTGTTGTACTGTATACATTTACCAGTATTCATGCTGTAGTTGTTACCTTTCTAATATGTTTGCGCAATCCCCTAGGATAGGCCATTCGAGGTATGGTTTTTTTTATTATTCTCTCTTCTCTCTCTCCTCTTCTCGGAACGAGACGACGACGTGGTCGGTTGACGATTCATCTCCGGACAATGGTCGAGACAACTACCAAAGACGGAAGGATGAGCTTATGCAGAATCTCGATAGATTTAAATAACATACTTATAGGATGTTGAGAGTGTTCGTTTGACACAACGTAAATCCTCACATTATCTTTTAGGACTTTCTACGATTTTCATATCGTACGATATAAGTCCTAAACTTTTTAGGCTTTCCGAGGTTGTTGTCTGGTATGACATAAATCATCACATTTTCTCGGGCTATTTGCATATGACATAAAAATATAAGTCTCGAATATCTAAATAATTTGCAGGACTGAAACATCAAATAATTTCTCTTTCAAAGACGTAAAGCCAAACCGTAGATTAGTTTGATATGTCACTAAATCTCCTTCAGTATCTTCGACATCTCCTACTTTTCGTTTCTTTGGATTCTGGAAATAATTGTTCCTATTTGAACCTATCCCATTTGACTTTTCTTATGAACAATCGTGGAAACTTGAACGTTGAATTCTTGAAGACAAAATCTCTGATCATTATCGAGAATTTTCTTAAGTAACTTTGGTTGTCTAAGATGTAATTAACTATAGGGGCTTGCCCCTATAGGGAATTTAAGAACCCAGATTAATCTAAACCCCATCTAATCTGTATATTAGATAGAGGAATTTGTCGGCTATAAATTTCGCAGACCAAAATAGAGTCATAAACTTTTAAGTTTAGATAGTTAAGCCTACTAATAAGTGATATGTCCATCCTCCGAGGTGATATATCATTTATGGTATTGTGTTCAACTATTTAAACTATTAGATATATGAGATCTATTCGGTCTCATCATTTTCAAAAAAATAAAAGATACTATTTTCACAAAAATTAAAATTACATTGTATTTATATATTAAATTCCAATTTTAAATTTTAAAATCTTATTTTCGAAAGAAAAATAGCCGACATGAAACAATATTAAGAAGGTCTACTAGAGAAAGAAAATCAGCTATACCTAGTTATATTGTGTATTTTCAAGAATCGGGCTACAACATTGGAGCCGAAAATGATCCTGAAACGTTTTCACAAGCCATGAGTTCTAAGGAATCGGACTTATGGCATAATGCCATGAGAGATGAGATGGATTCTATGGCATCTAATCAAATCTGGGATCTCGTTGAGTTGTCTAATGGTGTAAAATCCATTGGATGTAAAAGAGTTTTCAAAATAAAGAAAGACTCACAAGGTAACATTGAGAGACATAAGGCAAGACTTGTTGCCAAAGGGTTCACTCAAAGGGAGAGAATTGACTATACGGAAACATTTTCTCCTGTATCTAAAAAAGATTCTCTCTGAGTAATTATGGCATTGGTGGCTCATTTTGATTTTGAGTTACATCAAATGGATGTGAAAACGACATTCCTTAATGATGATCTAGAGGAAGAGGTTTACATGAAACAACCAGAAGGATTCTCCTCTAATGATGGTGAGCACTTGGTTTGCAAGCTAAATAAATCCATATACGGTTTGAAACAAGCCTCTCGGCAGTGGTATTTGAAATTTCATGAAGTTATTACTTCATTTGGTTTTAAAGAAAACATCATGGATCAATGTTTATACCAGAAGGTTAGTGGGAGTAAAATTTGTTTTCTTGTACTGTATGTGGATGATATTTTACTTGCAACTGATGATATGGGTTTACTTTATGAGGTGAAACAATTCCTCTCCAAGAACCTTGATATGAAGGATATGGATGAGGCATCATATGTCATTCGCATTAAGATCCATAGGGACAGATCTCGGTGTATTTTGGGTTTGTCTTAAGAGACCTATATCAATAAAGTTCTAGAGAGATTTCACATGAAGAATTGTTCACCGAGTATAACACCTATTGTGAAGGGTGATAGATTTGATTTGAGTCAGTGCTCGAAAAATAATTTCGAACAGAATCACATGAAGAACATTCCATATGCTTCAGCTGTTGGAAGCCTTATGTATGCTCAGGTTTGTACCAGACCTGACATAACATTTGTTGTTAGAGTGTTTGGAAGATATCAGAGTAATCCAGGTAGAGACCACTAGAAAGTTGCAAAGAAAGTAATGAGATATCTTCAAGGTACAAAGTACTACATGCTCATGTACAAACGAACTGATAATTTGGAGGTGATTGGCTACTCCGATTCAGAATACGTTGGTTGCATTGACTCAAGAAAATCAACATCTGATTATATTTTCATGCTAGCTGGTGGAGCTGTATCTTGGAGAAGTGCGAAGCAGACCTTGACTGCTCTTTCCACTATGGAAGCTGAGTTCGTATCATGTTTTGAGGCTACCTCGCATGGTGTATGGTTGAAGAGTTTCATATCTGGCTTAGAGTCGTGGACTCTATTTCAAGGCCATTAAAGTTGTACTGTGACAACTCAGCTGCAGTATTTATGACTAAGAACAATAAGAGTGGAGGTCGAAGTAAACACATCGACATCAAATATTTAGCCATAAGAGAACGTGTTAAGGAAAAGAAAGTGGTCATTAAACACGTTAGCACTGAGTTGATGATTGCTGATCCTTTGACTAAAGGCATGCCACCAAAGAATTTTAAGGATCATGTAGTACGAATGAGACTTGGTTCCATAATGTGGTTTACATTGTACGAACATTTATTGTTTTAATGAAACTCTTAATTCAGTTGATGTTTTCTCATATGGTTTTGTGCACATATTTATTCATTCGTTTATTTTAGGAATTCTCATTTGGTTTAGACTTGGAATAGACATATGGTTTATTCATTAAGTTGTACGGGTTAGTGTTGAGAGACTTGATATAATGTAATACATGGAAGATAATACTCACTATAAGAGGACCTATCACCATAATTTATATATTTTGCTTCTCTATATGGTGTGTGTTGAACTATATGGACCAAGTGAGAGAATGTTGAGATTAATTTCAATACCCATTGGAATTCTCAATTTAATTTTAATACACATTGAAATTCCCAAATTAATTTCAATACATATTGGAATTCCCAAATTAATTTCAATACCATTTGGAATTCCCAAATCAATTAAAATTTTGTTTTAATTTTAATAACCGTTGGAATTCTTTGGTGGTTTTAAGAGAAATAAATTTCAGAATGTGGTCCATGTAATGTCTAAGTTCAACACATGAATTTAGTAACATTCCATAATGTGCTCACATCTATTGAACTTTGTGATGGGCAGAACACTATAAATTAGATGTTATGCTTGTTGTTTTGGTCTCTAAGCTTGCTCTTCTTCATTTTATTTGCAACATCGAGTTGTGAGTGAGAAAAGCTTAGAAGATCTATAACAGAAAATTAGTCGTGTGAGTTGTGACTGTCAACTATGTTCGTATAAGTTATGACTGGAGGTATGTATGATCCTATCTCGCTTCCGCTTATCGATTCAAATATGTTTGTAGATTGAATAAAGTTGTGAGATTTTACAATTCAGGCCCAAAACCACCCAAAAAAATCCAACAAGAACATCAAGAGGGGATATCGGAGGAACAAGACGTACGAAACGACGGGTTAGGGCAAAGGAAGTGAGAGCTTGGCGGATAATGTAAGGGCAGACAATGAACGCGGGTCGAATCCAATGAGCAAGCGTGTAAATGAAAGGAGGAGAAACGCGGGCTGCACGGTCAAAGCCGCGGCTCGCTTTTTATTAAACTGTGTCTGTGCTGTGGGGAAAATGCCGCCCCAAAAGGTTGCTTCAAGAGGTCCCGAGCCACGCCGTGGGCGAAAAGCCCCCTGCCCCCCCAAACGAGCCCGAATTTACTTAAATTCTTCATTTCAATTTGAGGATGAACTCAATCTTTTATCAAATTAGATCTACGTGCTCAAAATAAACAATCTTTATTTTCTTTACTGACGAGGACACCAAAAAAATTTAATTGGTTGATTTGGTTTATTATGTAAAACATGAATTAATAAATGTGGCATAGCATATTGATTATAAATAAAAATGAGAATATATGCCAATATACTGGTATTGAATGCTCGCCCTCCTCCAAAAAAAAAAAAAAGGGGGTGAATAAGAACAAAAAATTACATATTTAATTAATTTAGCCACTTAATCATTTTTAAATATTGAAAATTGAAATTGTTTTGTTCTTAATTTATTTACATAGTATAAATAATCCTAAATTCTTCAAGTAATATATCCCACTAATTTTATTGAAGTGGAAGAAAATGAGGTTGATTGTACATTTTATTAAATATAAAACCTTGGTCTAAATGATGCTATGTTGAGAATACTATTTTTTAAGGGTGTGAACAGGTTAAACGAGGTTGAGTTGTACACCTAAATCGAGCTCAAGTGTCAAGCTCCAGTAAGGCTCAAGATACTGATATTTAGCTCATGAGTAGGGTCGTGAACTCAAACGAAATTGCCATGGGAGCTCACTGGAAAATTCATTTAAACCAGGAAAAGTGCCACGATAGGTCACTAAAGAAGGTATAATTACCGATATAACTGGAATTCGGCTTTTTGATTCAGCTCGTCAGCCAAAATGTTGGCCTCGATGAGCTCGAGCTGGATGGTCAATAACTTTCACTATAGAAAGGTTGGACATTTCCAGAGACTAGATCTCATCGTTTATCAACAGAAACTGTCGATTCTAATATTTTTGACGACAAATCGATTGTTTTAAGATCGTAGCTAAAATACTTGTGGGAAAATTTTAAACCGCTGATATTCCGATGACATTAAAATAAGGATGTATTATCGACGACATTTAATCGGCACTTTTTTAGTAATTCAGAAAGCATGATCAACCGTGGATTATTATCGGTCTACATGACCGACGATACCTCAGTTAGAAATTAACGACCGCTCAAATGTCGATAAAGTGTTATGACCGTTGTTTTTATATCACAGATGTTTCGTCGATTCGGTGTCGACGATGAGTCAATTTTTATAATCTACGACATCACCGTCGGTAATTAGTAACGGTTACACCGTCAAAAAAATGTCATGGGCGTCGTTTTAATGACACTTGTTTCATCGGTTGACAGTTGAGCATACGTCGATTTATTATTTGGCAAGACGGTCATCGGCCAGCCATCAGTTATGCCTAGTATATAAATAGCCACTGCAACACCGATGATAAGTCGTCAGAAACCTGTAGCATCAACAAATAAAAATAAATATCCTCTTTGGTATTTATATTACCACAGTTGCAATCACATCATTTAATTAATCATTCCAAGCATATTTAACGTAATAAAATCACATTCAAATAGTTAATTATCCTATCATATAACTAAATAAATGGAATGCATTAAATTTAGCATAAAATATCCCTTCTAATCCTCCCCATATACCTCCTCATCCTCATCGTCCTCTGCCTCTTCCCCATCCTCCTCCTTCAATGCTTCCTTTCCTCGTTGCTTCATTCGTTGTCGGAACGCACCTAACCAAGGCTTCAACTTGGCCTCCATGTTTGCCTCTAGCTCCAACTTTATCTGAGTGAAGCGGACCTCCATCTAGGTAGTGAATGCAACAACATGCCTAGAGACATCCTCCTCCTGTGTAGTAGACGTAGAAGCTTCAAATACACTAGTGGATGAGTAAGAGTCGTAGAGAAACACCAGTAAGCCGAGCCCTTAAACTTGGCCATTCTTCTTCCTTCCAGCAGCCTCACTACATGGGTCGTACTCGTACGGATTACGATCTTGGATTGTAATACTACCCAACTTCTAGAATCGAATCTTGTTCAGCAGTTAGAATCTCCCTTGCAAAGAAAAAAAAGTGGTTGCATACAATTAGACATAACATGCATTAACATCAAACTAGTTTAGCTTGTTAATTAAGTGGGTCGCACGGGATCTATCATCGATTCACGACTGGCCGAACTGCCTCCTATGAATGCGCTCATGTATATCGGTATTAGAGGGCACTCGCCCCTGTTGTGAAAAACGACAACAATAAAGTAAAAAATCAGATCTAGAAAAATTACACAAGAAAAAAGCGACATAAAATTTACGTGGTTCGACAAATTACCTACGTTCACGGAGTTGCAGATGATTTTATTAGCTTTGAGGAATTACACCCATCGATCACCTCGATGATCATAAGAAAAACACTCTTTCTCTCTCCCTCCCTCCCTCTCTCCTCCCCTTCTCTCTCTATAAACCGAGAGTCACTTGAGAAGTAGTAGCCAAGCGGAAAACGTTACATGCAATTCCCTGCTGCCTTTAGCTTCAGCCGAAGGATTTAGGTGGTCACACATTGGCTTTTCATTAAGCCATTACTTATAGAAGCTTAAAGGCCCATTTAAGGCAAGCTGTCAAATTCCTTCCTACTGTGCACGAAAGAAATACAAGCTAAGAAGACTAATAGGGAATAACTAATGCTTTGCGAATCATTCTTCTTCCTTAAATAGTCTAATATGACCCATTAATGAAGCAACTTTTAATTAGCAAATTCCAAAGGAAGCAACGGAGGAGATATGGAGAAAAAAATATTAAGCAATCTTAATTAATATTGCTTTTCTCAATTTACCCACAGGAGGAAGGCAGGAGAATCCATAGAAGAAGAATGAATTAAATAAAATTTAATTAGCTTCCATAGATGCCAAAATTGTCAAATCAAATTGTGGACCGAGCTCCACAATACCCAACAATTATCCCACTTGGAGACCGGGACATTAATTACATCGTTCTTTTCCTCAAATATGATATCCTCCACCTCTGCAACTTAAACCTTTAGTCTTCATGCCAGAAGACCAGCTGAAGTCGAGCACAACTTCAGCTTCTCAAGAGTAACACCCTCAGTCGATATATCAGCATAAACACAGTCATGTACCTCCATGCTCTTTCCTGGGTTACTCTTGTATCTGCTAACAACTCCCACTGCATGAGCAATATCATGCCTCAGTTGAAGGTCTTTTTCAACAAGTGTAGTCTTGTACCTCTTATCGTCATCAAATGCAGTCTTCACCAGATACACTCACTTGTTATGCAATGTCTTCTTTCCTGGTGAAAATTTTGCTAGCTCCCACTTGCTCAAACTTTTATCATGTCAGATTTCTTCATAGCTCTGTGGTTCTTCACCATATGTCCGTACAAGATTCAGTTTTCCTGCCTTTGGCGCTCTGCCACCTTTCAGAAAATTGACTTCCTTCTGCTTCCCCATAATGCACCTTTGGCTCATATTTCCATGCCTGAGTAAACATCCAGTCATATATAGTGTGTTAGTTTTCTTATCCCGAGCCAGTATTAATGCTCCTTTAGTAACCTTCCAAGTACTTTCTGAGAACACTACTGAATGACCACTCTCATTAAGCTGCCCTACAGAAATGAGATTTTTCTTTAATTCAGAAACGTGCCTGACTTTTTGCAAAGTCAATTTGCTCTTGTTAGGGAATACAATATCAACGTCTCTCTTTCCCACAACGTCCAGAGTTTTTCCATCACCCAGATATACCTTCCCAAAGTTGTCTGCAATATAGATCTACATTAACTCCCGGTGGGAAGATGTATGGAAGGAAGCCCCTGAATCCAGTATTCAGTCATCAACAGAACTGTGAACCGTCAGCAATAGCGCATCATATATTTCTTCAATTACAACATTTGCGTCATCATTCTCCTTCTTGAGATTTCTGCAGTTCCTTTGTAAGTGTTCAGCCTTGCCACAATTCCAGCTAGGGGTGTAAACGAACCAAACACGAACGAACAGAGCTTGTGTTTGTGTTTGGTTCGTTTGAAATTTAGTTTNAGTGTTTGGTTCGTTTAACTAACCGAACGAAAAAAGTTTGTTCATGTTCGTCTCATTTACTTATCGAACGAATCGAACACGAACTCATTGACGAACCCAATTCGAACACGAACGAACGCATCACTGTTCGTGTTTGGTTCGTTTAACTAACCGAACGAAAAGAACACGAACGTTCACGAACAACGAGCTTTTTTGACAGCCCTAGTTCCAGCAGGTTGCCTTGCCACAACTCCCGGTGGGAAGATGTTGGCTTCTTGTCCCGTGATCTTCCTTTGTAATCAAGAATCATTGCCAAACTCGAACCCGAAGTCTCGCCAAAATCTTTCCTGTGCACCTCCTCAGCCAAAATCAAATCACGTATCATCATATTTCAGTTTAGATTTACCTACAAAACTGCTAACTGTCATCCTCATGTCTTCCCAGCTATTTGACAATGAAGCCAACAACATTAGCACACGAACATCATCATCAAAATCAATTTCAACAGATGACAATTGATTAGTGATATTATTGAACTCATTTAGGTGTTGAGCAATAGACACTCCTTCCGCCATCTTCAGGTTGAATAACTTTTTCATCAGGTGCACATTGTTATTCGCTGATGGCTTTTCATACATGCCTGATAAAGCCGCCATGAGATCTGCAGTAGTCCTTTCCTTGATGATGTTATGGGCAACGGATCTTGACAGGGTTAATCGAACAACCCTTAGAACCTATCAATCCAACAGATTCTATTCCGTCTCGTCCATCTTTTCCGGCTTTTTTTCAGTAACGGCAGGTGAAGTTTTTTCCCATAGAGGCAGTCCTCTATCTGCATCCTCCAGTAACCAAAATATGTGCCATTGAACTTCTCGATCCTCGATGCCATCACTTCGTCTCTGCCCATCGTTCTTCTTTCAACCTCGAACCAAAGCTCTGATACCAGTTGTTGTGAAAAATGATGGCAATAAAACAAAAAATCAGATCTAGAAAAAGTACACCAGAAAAAAGACGACACAAGATTTACGTGGTTCGACAAATTGCCTACGTCCACGGAGCTGCAGAGGATTTTATAGGCTTGAGGATATTACACGTCGATCACCTCGATGATCATAAGAAAAACACTCTTTCTCTCTCCCTCCCTGCCTCTCTCCTCCCCTTCTCTCTTTCTCTCTAAACCGAGAGTCACTTGAGAAGTAGTAGCCAAACGAAGAACGTTACATGCAATTCCCTGCTGCCTTTAGCTTCAGCTGAAGGATTTAGGTGGTCACACATTGGCTTTTCATTAGACCATTACTTATAGAAGCTTAAAGGCCCATTTAGGGCAAGCTGTCAAATTCCTTCCTACTGTGGACGAAAGCAATACAAGCTAAGAAGACTAATAGGGAAAAGCTCATGCTTTGCGAATCCTTTTTCTTCCTTAAATAGTCTAATATGGTCCTTTAAGGAAACAAGTTTTAATTAGCGAATTTCAAAGGAAGCACGGAGGAGATATGAAGAAAGAAATATTAAGCAATCTTAATTAATATTTCTTTCCTCAATTTACCCACAGGAGGATGACGGGAGAATCCATAGAAGAAGAAGAAATTAAATAAAATTTAATTAACTTCCATAGATGGCAAAATTGTCAAATCAAATTGTGGACCGAGCTCTACAATACCCAACAGTCCCAATGTCATATCCTATTGTTTCAAATTTAACTCGCAAGCTCGTCAATGCATTAAACTCGAACTGAATCAGCTCGCTTACACCCTTAATACTGCAAACTCAATTTTTGGATCTATAAAACTTTATCAAATGTCATATTCTTAAAATTAAAGGTGTCCAAAAAGTTTGACATTCACAAATAATTTAATTATTGATATTTGTATGAGTTTTTAACTAAATGAGCTGGGCTCATTAAAACTTTATTTGGTACATACGTTTAACATGCCAAATAGGGACAAGAGTCTATTAGAATATGTACATTTATACATTCATGAAAATTCACGTTATTCCTTTATTTTATAATCATAATCTAATGAATATACTTTAGGAATTATAAAAATATATATTAGAATTTCATGAATCCTAATTTATGTTGTGCTATATGAAATCATACATTTTATGTTTTTTTTGGAAAAACATTAGCAAGAAAATTATTGACTTGGACCGTGCATGTTAGTTATTCCTATTTTACTTGGTTCTATTGGATAAAAAAGAAGCCCACCACCAGTAAACTCTCCTAACGCTTCAATAACACAAACGGTGTTTGACTGATTGCAAGAGAGTTAAGCCTAATACCTTAAAGGTGTCAATATTAGACTCCATATAAAAATCCCACAGAAAAAAAAAAAAACATTAGGTTCAGATCAGCCCGTGAAAGTTATATATATATATATATATATATATATATATATATATATATATATATATATATATATATATATATATATATATATATATATATATATATA
>JXCR01089926.1:61376-91654 GCA_002079205.1 Phalaenopsis hybrid cultivar
TATATATATATATATATATATATAGAGCTTTGTGCAAGCTTAAGTGACTAGAAAAAAACATAAACGTACTTGAGTTATGCTTGCTCAAGTCGAGTTTAATTCAAAAACAATTCTTTTATTATTATTATTTTCTTTTTTAGGTTTGTGAATAGTAATATATTTTGAAACATATAAGTGACAAAAATATAAAAATCATATTTTAAATGTTAATGATATGCTTCCAACAAATCAACATTATCCGACATAAATCTCGAGACATAACACGGATCTCGAAACAATTCTTTGAGTAAAAAAAATATTCAAACATCAATAAAAAGTCATTTAGACTTCCGACTTCAGCAAAATTACAATCAAACTGACGACTCAACGAGACAGACCCAATGATATCAAAATTAGTCTAATTCGAGTCAAATTAAGCTCTGATCAAGTCATTAAACCACCATTGAAAGTTTTCTGTGCATATTTAGAAGGTCAAATAAATGTCGAATCTAACAAGCCTATAGTCGAATCGAAGATTTTGACAAGAAGAGTCCAAAGAGTCAAAGATTACTACATTCCGACATCGTTAAGACACTAAAAAATCCAGCAAACGTTGTATGATAGAAGAAAACTCTCCATACTGTCAAATCAAACTGATTCATATTCCTGTATTAATTACTCTAAAAAATCTATAAATAGAACTCACGCCTCTTGTGAGGGGTAGGGGAGTTTGAGGTCTGAGGAGAGCTTAAGACTTGAAGAAGAGCTTAAAACATTGAGATGAAACTAAATTCTAACACTACTTCGATCGTCGTCGACTACCGTCGATAGCCTCAGACCACCGTAAACCGCCGTCAAACACTCTTGCGTCAGTCGACCTGTGCTAATCGCCTTCTAGCATCGCCTGTCGTCTAGTATCGTCTGTCATCGTTGAGCATTGCCGACCACAGTCGTCGATCACCGCTGATCGCCTTTAAGCATTGTTTGTCGCCGTTGAGTATCTTCTATCGTAGTTGAGCATCGACGAAAGTCGTCGACAACTGCCAACCATCGCCGACTACCGCAGACCACCATCAATCACCACCTGCTAGTCACTGCCGATCNAACATGAATCTCAATGCATGACACGGATCTCGATACAATTCTTTGAGTAAAAAAAATATTCAAATATCGATAAAAAGTCATTTAGAGCTCCGGCTTCAGTAAAATTACAATCAAACTGACCGACTCAACGAGACAGACCCAATGATATCAAAATTTGTCTAATCCGAGTCAAATTAAGCTCTGATCAAGTCATTGAACCACCATTGAAAGTTTTTCCGGGCATATTTAGAAGGTCAAATAAATGTCGAATCTAACAAGTCTATGGTCGAATCGAGCATTTTGACAAGAAGAATCTAAAGAGTCAAAGATCACAACATTCTGACATCGTTAAGGCACTAAAAAATCATGCAAACGTTGTATGATAGAAGAAAACTCTCCATACCGTTCAATCAAACTGATTCATATTCCTGTATTAATTACTCTCAAAAGTTTATAAATAGAGCTCACGCCTCTCGTGAGGGGTAGGGGTTTGAGGTCTGAAGAGAGCTTAAGGCTTGAAGAAGAGCTTAAAACATTGAGATGAAGCTGAATTCTATCACTACTCCGACCGCCGTCGACCACCACCAATCGCCTCAGACCACCGTAGACCGCCGTCGAACACTCCTGCGTCCGTCGACCTGCGCTGATCGCATTCTAGCATCTCCTGCCGTCGTCGAGTATCGTCTGTCATCGTTGAGCATCTCCGACCGCCGTCATTGATCACCGCCGATCGCTTTTAAGCATTGTCTGCGCCGTCGAGCATCGTCTATTGTAGTTGAGCATCAGCGAACGCCGTTGAAAACTGCCAACCATCGCCGACTACCGTAGACCACCATCAACCACCACTTGTCGGTCGCTGCCGATCGCTATTAGTCGCCACTCGTTCCCTACCAAAAGTTCATCCACATGTCAATGTAGTAACTTGGGAGATCTTCTAACTCTTTCTCACATGTGAAAGAAGAAGTTGTATTTGTAATTATTATTCATAGTGAAACTATTCAATTAGATCAAAGCCTCGTTGTTTTTCCATTTACAGATTTTCCACATAAAATTTTCTGGTGTCATTATTAATTACTTTCTCTTTTCTAAGCGTTTGTAGAATCGTCGTACCACGCTATGATGGTAACCAACTACTCAATTACTGCTAATTTTCTAGCATGTATCAATTTGATATCATATGTGGGAAGCGGAGCCCCATTCTACATTGAACTAATCCAAATATGGCTCAAAATTGACTAAAAAATACCATGGGTGATCCAAATATGGCTCAAAATTGACTAAAAAAACATGATTTAATGTTTTGGCTTATAATTTTACTTATTTATTTCAATATAATCTTAATTCTAACTAAAATTCAAATTAATTTTTGAGCAGTTAAATTCACTGTCCTTAAGACGTGGAATGTCGATTTAGGAAGATGATTATACCCCCCGTCGATGGAGTGGGCAAAACAATGGTATATGATCGAGGAGTTAATTAAATGTTAAATGTTCCGTTTAATAATTGGATTTCACCACACCCCTAATTTTATGGTTGGCNTGTTAGAAAAAAAGATAATGAGATTGATAGTTTAGTTTTTAAACTTTTGTATTTAGATTGTAAATATAATGCTATAAAAAGTAATAGAATTGAAGATATAATTATAGCTTTAAAATATGTTCTTGATACTAAATTTTTTAATGCTATCAACGCTTATAACTTTGGTATTCAATTAGAAAATGTAATATTGTAAAAATTAATATAATTAGAGATAAAATTATATTTTCAAAGGTTATTATTGATATTAAGATTTTCAATTTTATAAGTGCTATGTTTTCCAATTAAATTTGGATATATGCTCAAAAGAAAAATTTTGGAATGACCTAGAAGAATTAATATAAATGATACATCTTAATTTTTTTTTTTAATTGGAGGAGATTTAAATAGACATATTGGTAGAATGAAGATAGATTTTAGAAGTATTCATGATATATGGTTTTGGAGTTACTAATAAATAATGTAAAGTCATATTAAAATTTACTTTACGTTATGATTTTCTTAATGTTATTATTTTTTTTAAGAAAAAAAATGAACATATTAATACTTATAAGAATGAATNAATTGGAGGAGATTTAAATAGACATATTGGTAGAATGAAGATAGATTTTAGAAGTATTCATGGTATATGGTTTTGGAGTTACTAATAAATAATGTAAAGTCATATTAAAATTTACTTTATGTTATGATTTTCTTAATGTTATTATTTTTTTTAAGAAAAAAAATGAACATATTAATACTTATAAGAATGAATNTTTTTTTTCACTTCTTAATAATTATAAATACTTAGATCCATAACGGGCCTATTTATTATTTGAAATTCCATAATTTTTTTCAATAATTATCAATTTTACCTCCACTAAGATTTGATACCATGCGCTTGGTATTCTTCTTAAACCTTCTTTTCATTATGGACATAATTTTTTCAAGCCTATATTCCCTTGCTCTCTTCCATAATTTCGTTATAGGATTCTTAAAATGTTTCCCTTTAGATAACTATAACTATGGACATCTTATTTATTTATTAATGTTGCCAAAATGTTTCTTCTTCAACCATGCAACTTTTTCTTAGATTTATAGAAATTTAAGCAGATGAACTACTCCTATACCCTCTCATAATCTCTAGAACTTGTATTTCATTTAGACTTGAAACGTTGTTTTCTTGCATTTTCTTCAATGCTCAATTTCACATTATGGGGTAATGTATAGTATATTTTAGGGTTTTTACTTGCATTAATCTTATAAGAATATATCCTACCTAATTCTTTTTTTATATTTTTAAAAATAGTGTTATTTTATTTTTTGATATTTTCATTTTCAATTCAGAGCATGTTATTTTTAGTGTTAGCAAATCTAATTTAATTTATCTCATTGTTCAGCCTGAGCTATTATATATATACTTTAACTTCTCCTTCCATAATGTTTATCATCTCTTACATATCATCAATTTATGTGACAGCTTAGATTAACATCTTATTTGTAAAATGTTTTAGCTTGTTGTTGCTAGTTTTAATTATATTTTCTCTCTTTTATTTTATAGGTATGCTGTTTCTCTTTAATGATTATTAGTACCTCCTTACTCCACCCCCAAATATCTTCTTTATGATTTATTTCTAGATATTTTTTTTGCAATTAATCATCTTTTACATCTTGTTTGGTTCCATTTTCTGACTTCTCATCACCTCCCTCAACTGTCAATCAACAAATTCTCATTTCTAAACCACATCATCTCATGTCATGAATATTTTTCTCTTTTGGTTAGTTTTTTAATATTTTAATATATGCGTCCATTATTATTAACTTTTGCTGTGTGGTTATTCTAGTGCAATCATCTTAAAATTTTTGAAAGAATTTTATTTTAATGTAAAAAAATAAAGTTTATCTAGTATGGTAGCTATCAAAAATTTAAAAAAATTTAAAAAAAGTGCTCAATTTTTTTAGGCTACATATTCACTATTGCAAGAACAATTTCTAGTGAAGTTAAACATAGATTCTTCGATCACATTTTGATCTCTTATATGAGACTTTTACAATGATTCCTACTAAAAGCTACATGTTCATTTAAATTATATCCAATATTTATACCCCCTTATTCATGCAATACTTAATATATGTTCTCCCATTTTTTTAAAAAACTCTTTGTAGTCAAAAGCACTTGTGACTATAACTGTATAATGTCCCCACTAGTATCGATCAATTTTATTTTTACACCTCCATCCACTACATTCTCTGCATCAACTTAATACTCATTCTTTTAACATTTAGTAACTTAGACCCAATATTCCTTTAATTTTAGTTGTTCCATTAAGTTTCTCACTAGCATACATTTTTCTTTCATCCTTCTCTTAACTTTTTATCTATCTCACGCTATTTCCTTTGCTCTCAGTGCTTCTAATTTATTTAAAATTTTCAGATTTCTTCCCCTAGCCTTAGATATTTTATATATCTCGTTTTATCTTTCCACAGTATTCATAATGTTATATATCACCAGTATTCATAATGTTATATATGATCAAAATCTAATTTTAGCTTATTCATAATGTTATATATCACCAAAATCTAATTTTAGCTGCAATTAGTATTTTAGTTGCACAACTTTTGGCTTCTTATTGCATGTTGTGATGGTATTTTATTTTTTTGTTATGTTTCACTCTATTAAATTATAGTTTCATCTCACTCCAATATCAGGTGTTCTTGCTTTTGTATCATATATTTATAGGTTTTTATGTGATTCTAGCGATTACTTTTTCATCCAATTGGTCATCATTTTCACAACCAGCATCAATATTTAATTTCTCTTCACTTCTATCAACACTTGATCTTTTATGATTAACAATGTTTTACTTTTTAAAATTTTGCAAATTTTGTAGTACTAGCTCTAGTGGCAGAGTTGTAATTATGGGTGATCAAATCATTAAAAGGTGTGAACGTTTTAGATATCTTGGGTCTATTATTCAAAGTGATGGTGATATAGATGACGATATTAGTAGAATCCAAGCTGGTTGGTTGAAGTGGAGGAATGCATTAGGCCTATTGTGTGATAGAAAAGTACCGCTTAGACTGAAAGGAAAATTTTATAAGATGATGGTGAGACCTTAATGCTCCATGGCACTGAATGTTGGCCTTTAAAAGAGAAAATGCAAAATTAATACATCCATGATAAGCATTGCTCTAGTGGCAGACAAGATTGGAGAGAGTTGTCTTAAATGGTTTGGTCACATTAAACTTCGACCATCTCATGATCCAGTTAGGAAAGTAGATGTTTCAAATTTGATTTATGTTAATAAAGGCAGAGGTAGACCTTAAAAAAGTTGGGCATATTGTATAAAAAAACGATCTTGATCTATTAGAATTAAACTCAGTAGGCTGCAATGGAGAAAAAAAGAATTAATGTAGCTGACCCCACTTAGTGGGATAAAGGCTTGTTGTTGTTGTTGTAAAGTTTGTAATTTTTTTTTTGTTAAATGAGTTTTTATTTGAATTCTTTTAAAGTGAATGCATTTTAGAAATACTATGTTTTTTGAATGCATGCATTTTTTAAAAAGCATTAGCTTTTTCTGTTTAGTTTGGACACATTTAAAATTTGTCAAAAAATCGATATTTCGTGGTAGTCCAAATCTCCTACACAAATCCTTTACATTTTTCTTCAAATTAAGCATCAATTTTTTTAGTTAATCTTGTACTATAACACTGTTATTGTCAGGTTCTAAGCCCTAAATAAGAAAAGTTGATCGTTGCATTATTTAGTCCACATTCAGTGTAAAATTTTTTGTCAAAAAATTGACATGAATTTTTAAATTATTGTGCAATGTTAGGATGCCCTTAGATCCGACGTGCTATATGACGAATACAATGAAAAATGTGCTAGGGTCATTGCACTAATGTCCAGGTATAGTATTAAATAAGCAAAAATTTTCAAATTATGAATGATGCGAGCAAAAAAAAAAATACTCCATCAATCTAAATTTATGATATGAACTTGTAATATAAGTACTTTTACAGTTAAATTAAAAAAATTAGTAAATATGTTTCTTAGGAAAATAAATATCTTATGCATTCAAGAAATTAAATGGGTTAGAAAAAAGGATAATGAGATTGATAGTTTAGTTTTTAAACTTTTGNTTCATATATTTATAGGTTTTTATGTGATTCTAGCGATTACTGTTTCATCCAATTGGTCATCATTTTCACAACTAGCACCAATATTTATTTTCTCTTCACTTCTATCAACACTTGATCTTTTATGATTAATAATGTTTTACTTTTTAAAATTTTGCAAATTTTGTAGTACTAACTCTAGTGGCAGAGTTGTAACCATGGGTGATCAAATCATTAAAAGGTGTGAACGTTTTAGATATCTTGGGTCTATTGTTCGAAATGATGGTGATATAGATGAGGATATTAGTAGAATCCAAGCTGGTTGGTTGAAGTTGAGGAATGCATTAGGCCTATTGTGTGATAGAAAAGTACCGCTTAGACTGAAAAGAAAATTTTATAAGATGATGGTGAGACCTATAATGCTCCATGGCGCTGAATGTTGGCCTTTAAAAGAGAGAATGCGAAATTAATACATCCATGATAAGGTTTTCTCTAGTGGCAGACAAGATTGGAGAGAGTTGTCTTAGATGGTTTGGTCACATTAAACTTCGACCATCTCATGATCCAGTTGGGAAAGTAGATGTTTTAAATTTGACTTATGTTAATAAAAGCAGAGGTAGACCTAAAAAAAAATTGGGCATATTGTATAAAAAAACGATCTTGAGCTATTAGAATTAAACTTAGTAGGATGCAATGGAGAAAAAAAGATTAATGTATCTAACCCCAATTAGTGGGATAAAGGCTTGTTGCTGTTGTTGTAAAGTTTGTAATTTTTTTTTTGTTAAATGAGTTTTTATTTGAATTCTTTTAAAGTGAATGCATNACTATTAGAATTAAACTTAGTAGGATGCAATGGAGAAAAAAAGATTAATGTATCTAACCCCACTTAGTGGGATAAAGGCTTGTTGTTGTTGTTGTAAAGTTTGTAATTTTTTTTTGTTAAATGAGTTTTCATTTGAATTCTTTTAAAGTGAATGCATTTTAGAAATACTATGTTTTTTGAATGCATGCATTTTTTAAAAAGCATGAGTTTTTTTTGTTTAGTTTGGACACATTTAAAATTTGTCAAAAATCGATATGTCGTGGTAGTCCAAATCTCCTGCACAAATGCTTTACATTTTTCTTCAAATTAAGCATCAATTTTTTTATCAATCTTGTACTATAACACTGTTATTGTCGGGTTCCAAGCCCTGAATACGAATAGTTGATCGTTGCATTATTTAGTCCACATTCATTGTAAAATTTTTTGTCGAAAAATTGACATGAATTTTTAAATTATTATGCCAATTCTAGGATGCCCTTAGATCCGACATGCTATATGGGAATACAGTGAAAAATGTGCTAGGGTCATTGCACTGATGTCCAGATGTAGTATTAAATAAGTAAAATTTTTCAAATTATGAATGATGCAAGCAAAAAAAATACTCCATGAATCTAAATTTATGATATGAACTTGTAGTATAAGTACTTTTACAGTTAAATTAATAAAATTAGTAAATATTTTTCTTAGGAAAATAAATATTTTTATGCATTCAAGAAATTAAATGGGTTAGAAAAAAGGATAATGAGATTGATAGTTTAGTTTTTAAACTTTTGTATTTAGATTGTAAATGTAATGCTATAAAAAGTAATAGAATTGAAGATAAATTATAGCTTTAAAATATGTTCTTGATACTAAATTTTTTAATGCTATCAACGCTTATAAACTTTGGTATTCAATTTAAAAAGGTAATATTGTAAAAATTAATATAATTAGAGATAAAATTATATTTTCAAAGTTTATTATTGATATTAAGATTTTTAATTTTATAGGTGCTTATGTTTTCTAAGTAAATTTGGATATATGCTCAAAAGAAAAATTTTGGAATGATCTAGAAGAATTAATATAAATGATACATCTTAAAAAAAAATTTTAATTGGAGGAGATTTAAATAGACATATTGGTAGAATGAAGATAGATTTTAGAAATATTCATGGTGTATGGTTTTGGAGTTACTAATAAATGTAAAGTCATATTAAATTTTACTTTTATGTTATGATTTTCATAATGTTATTATTTTTTTAAGAAAAAAGATGAACATATTAATACTTATAAGAATGAATCTATTAAAACATAAATTCATTATCTTCTAATGAGTAAAATAAATTGTCAAGTATGTAACACAATTCCAAGTGAAAATTTAATTATTTAACATAAATTATTACTTTTGGATTTTAGGATGAAAGATTGAAAGATGAAAATCATAACAAAACATTGGTATATAATAAGATGGTGATACTTAAACGCCACAAATAAGATTATTTTTATGAGTAAATTCAGGATTTTAATATTTGTGATGTTCATGAAAAATATAATATAACGTGGGATAAATAATTAGTACTATTAAGCAAGTTACGTAAAATACACTTGGAGAATCAAAAGGCAAAACTCTTATGAATAAAAATATTGAGTGGTGAAAAAATAATGCACAAGAAAAAAATAATTAAATGTTTTGTTTTGAAAATTGATTTATATATAAAAATTTGGAAATTTGAAAAGTTATAAGATGATCTGCTGAGAGTGTAAGGGAATAATTTCTGATGCTAAGAAATCTTTTTTTAGTGATCGTTATAATAAATTAAATACTAAAGATGATGAAACGTATATGCATAAACTAGCTAAAAAAATGGATAAGTAAAAAATTTTGTTCTAGTAAACTGTAGTAAAGATGGGAATACACAAGTTCTTTCTTAGATGAGAATGTTAAAATATTTTGATAAATTTTTCAATGAAGATTGTAAAATTATGATTGACTTTAGTTATCTTAATATTGTAACTAATAGTATATATTTTTTTATTTCTACCATCACTTTTGTAAAACAGAAGTTGATAAGACTTTAAAAAGATGAAATTTGGAAAAGCTTTAGGACCTAATGTTATTCCAATAGAACTGTGAAAATATTTAGGAGATATGAGAATTTTTTTACTTATTAAACATTTTAATATTATTTTAAAAATTAAAAAATTGTCTGATGAGTAGAGAAAGAGTCTATTGATTTATATTTTTAAGAATAAAAGAGATGCACAACTTTGTTCTTATTATAAAAGAATTAAGTTAATGTGTCATATATTAAAGTTAACGGGCGACAGTAATTGAATGGAAGTTATGATGTGGTACAAAAATTTCTCCAAATCAGTTTGGATTTATCTCGGGCAAGTTTAATATGGAAGTTATATATTTATTGTGAGGTTTGATGGATAAGTATATATAGAGTAAAGACGGTATATATATAATTTTTGTTGAATTAGAAAAAGATTATGATAAGGTTCCAAGAGAAGTATTTTGGAGAATTCTAGAAAAAAAAGTGCTGATATTGCTTATATTCATGTCATTAAAGATATATATACTAAAGCTTTTACTTGTGTTTGAACACAAGTAGGATTGACCAAGTTTTTTTCTATTTTATTTGAATTATATTAGGGATCAAATTAAAACCTATATTTTTTTACTTAAGTTATGAATGTTTTTACCAGACATTTACATGAGAATGCACCTTGGTATATGTTATTCATTGATGATATTCTTCTTGTTGATAAGAGCAGAGAGAGTTCAAGAAACACTTAAATTATGGAGGTCAAGTTTAAAGTCTAAAGGCTTTCATTTGAGTAAATCTAAAACTAAATACATGAAATGTAATTTTAGAAGTAGCTGATCTAATGGTGAGGTTATAATAATGGTTGATCAAGTTATTAAAAGGAGTGAATGTTTTAGGCATCTCAGGGCTAATTTCAAAAGTGATGGTGATAAAGTAGTAATAACAATTATTGATGGGAATGACTACTTTATCATCAATATGTTATTACTACAATCGATGATAGATTAATTGCTATAAATAATTTATCTTTGCCTTATGGATGGATATGGTTTCAAAGATAAAATTATCATGTTTGGATAACAATTATTGAGGTATAGTATTCCTTGATTTAAACTCAAGCAAATTAAAATAAAACAAGTCATCAATAATCGAGTGTGTCATTTGCAGGTATCATCGATTGTAATTAACCTTAAGTATAGGGTTTATATCAAGGAAGACTATATTAATGAAATAAAATAAACTTTGTTGCACTTAATTATGAGATAAGAAATATCACTTATTTTGATCATATGAGTTGAAAGCATAAATTTCAGTTATTAGTGCTATGAGTTGCAACAAAATATTACTTATTTCAGGATTAGGATATGTTTTGATTCAGGTTTTAACATGATATTTTGGAGGTCTCTTTGAGTTCACAATCTATGAAATTAGTAATATTTTTGTTGCAAAAGCTATTTGTTCACTATTACTAGATTATGCGTTATGGAAATCACTCACAGTTTCTTCAATCACATTTACATATCTCATTTCATCCTATTGTCGCTTTTCATTGAACATCCTTTATCTCTATTAGAAGGTTCATGTTCATTTTAATTTCTTCCAATAATTGTCGTTTCCTCCTCATGCATATACTTTAGTATTCAATCCATTTTTTCCTGAAAAAAATTTTTAATGCTATTTTTTAATAAAACTTGAGGTGTATGAGCAAGTGATGCCTTTATATTAACTCAGCTTATTATATATAGCTTCTCATTAATTTGTCAGTTCAAGAATTTTATTTTTCATTCATCCCTATTTGCAATAGCCTATAATCTCTTTAATATATTTGGATTTTTTATTTTCCTTCCATGAAGTTTTTTCATGCATGCATATTTATTCTTAAAAGTGTCTACTAATTTTCTATCCTTAACATTGAATGTAAATTTCAGATTTTTTTTTTGGTTCTATTTTTGAGGAAACCTAGTCAATTACCTATATTTGGTTTTAATAAATTGCGGCATGTCAGTTGTTGTTGATGCCTTTTATGCACTCCTTTCTATTTTTCATTACAATCTGCAATATGGCTGTATCATATCGGAATGATGTCTTAGGCTCTAAGCCAACCTCTTAATTTTAATTTCTATTGGGCCATTTTGTAGGGTGTCTCCTTAGGAAACATCTAGCAGTACAATCGTCCACTTTGCATTAATTTCATGGATTTTACCATAGTTGTTTGTTTGTTTCTCAAACTAACATAAATTTTTAACTTTTTTCGTCCAAGCTTGGGATAGACATTGTAGACTATATTAATCTATTTTCAATTACCTAGGAAACCAAATTGTTAAGTATTGTTTTAAACTTCATTGGGATTCATGTTCTAAATCCTCTTACACCTTCATTTAGCTCTATTGTTGCTCCTTGATTTTTATTGAACTTTTTGCTAGTTTATTGCGGTTGATGAGCCAACGAGCTAAGTGCTTTAGCTGTTTTTTAGGCTGAAATAATTAATAAATTGTTTCCAACGTCTTTATCAAGGTGAAGTGCTGCAAGTTTGAGGCATGACGCATCAATATTTTGGCAGAATGTTTATATGAATGATCAGTTTAAGTATTGTGGTTGATTTATCTTTGAGCGTACAATATCAAGTTATCTACTTAAGATGATATATTTCGAATGACTATACAGATTCAGAGCTGTTACTCCAGTATCATTTGTGAATAATAAATTGTATACAACAATTTTCTTTTGTTCCTGTAGGCTCAAATATCTTGTCAATTTGGCACCTTTCTGATTTATGGATGCAATGACGGAAATCCCCGGACTTTTGGCCACCTTTGTCATCTCTATTCTATCCTCGAAAGCCCACCTTATGTCCCTTTTTTTTATTGTTCTTTGTAGGGAGAACCAAACTTCAAGGTCTTTTGCGGCTCTGGCTGTGCTTAGCATCAAATACCTGTCACCTTGACTTTTTGGGTATCCATTGAAAGCAGTATGATTTGCTCCAGAACATGTATTTCATTCCTTAATGGCATGTGAACAAATAATGAAGGATAAATATAGTGAAGTACTAAGAGAATACAGCTGTTCTCATTGGGCTATCGTATATCTTGTTCATGTCAGTCATCAAAAGGATTATTCTTCCTTCTTTTTGCTGTCTGCTGTGATTATGGTGTACTGAAATTGAAGATCTGGTGACAGCCCTAGCTGTATTGAACAGCAAAGAACTTCCACCAGGACTTGTTCTTTCTAGTGTTCAGTCATTGAAAGAATTATTAACTGGCAATTCTTATTCAAATTTACTAAAAAGCATAGGCGCAAAATTGTCCGAGTTGTTTTAATTTGTAGTTTGATGAAAGTGTTATGCTAAGATTGACATGAATGTGGAGCAAGTAGGTATCCAAAGCGAATATCTGATATTCAGGAGTTAAAATTTCCTTAATAAAATTTCTATTGATTTTAATTTGATATTTTTATCTCCCGATTCTTGTTGTCCATGACTTAATGTAACTAATAAATGTATTTCCTGGCTAGTATTTGGCCTTACTTTTCAATCACTTCTAATCTTCTCATGAGAGTAGAGCCTTTCTGGCAAAAAACACTTTTAGTGATGTTGTTCTCACTGTTGTTGCAACCATTGTTTGATGGCGTGTGTAAAACAATGTAGAATGACAGCTAGATTATTACTGAATTTTCGCCATTCAGAGATTTTCCTACCGTTTGTTGTATTGGCCTGAGTACTGTAGCAAAAGTCCGTTGCAGTTTCATTACCTTGGTTAAGAATTGTCTATAATCTGCATTGAGATTATCGTTTTGAATTTGAAGGATGTATTGTACGTTGACAGTGGTGATCCATGGAATCCCAGGCCTGATACAATAAGCAAAGTGATGCAAATGCTAACAGGCGTGCACAAGGTTCTGAAACCAGATGGAATTTTCATCTCCATTTCTTTCGGACAGGTAAAAAGAAGTTGGGTAAATTATATACACATGTTCACTCTACATTTCTTAACTTAAATTTACTGTCCCATACATACAGCCACACTTCAGGCGTCAACTGTTTGAAGCTCCATGTTTTACATGGTCTGTCGAATGGAAAACATTTGGGGAAGGATTTCATTATTTCGTCTACACTCTGAAGAAGGTGAGAAACGTAGCTATTTTTGCCTTTATTTTTTAGATTTATTTGCTGAAAAGTTAAAATGTCCATTTATTGTATTCCATTTTGTGATTGTGCTGTTTATTTGATGAATTCATTTTACACTGCAACATTGAATGAAGAAATAAAGTTTGATAGGTTTCTTTATGTGCAGCAATTTTTTATTTTTGTGTAGATGGCGGATTAGATAAAAAGTATGGTAAATGAGAAGAGCTATATGGATGTACAATAATACACACACATCTGAACTTATTTAATATTTTCTTTCCTGCATGTGCCTCATTTTTCAGGGAAGGCGGTCTTTTGAAGGCAAACACCCGAGCATTGATGATGCGTGCGTTGTACCCGGAATGAGTTTGATCCACGATGAGCTGGACGATGAGGATTTTATATTTCGGGCTGATATATAGACGGACTGTGAATTTAAGAGCCTCTTTGGCATAGTTTTTGTTTTTCCCGACACCCTTGTTTAGTACTAGTATAACTTCTAAGTTTTTTTATTTTTTGGTTTCAAACAAAGCCTTGAGACATCTAAGAAATTATTGGCTTTTAATCATCCAGACGTTTTGGGTCTCCTCACACCTAAACTTTTTTAACTTGATTCTTTCTCAGGCGGCCTTTGCTAGATTAAGGGTCTGTTTGGCGCAGCTGCGCTGCCCCAAGGAAGCTGCTGCGGGGAAGCTGACTAATTGTTTGGTGCAGCTGTGTGAAAATAGCTGTGGGGCAGCTGTTTTTGGAAAAATGATCATGCTACCCCTGTTTCATAAAACTGTTTAAAAGAAGACTAACAATCACTTTTTTGAAACTTCAGAAACAGAAATACATTTTTAAACAGAGCAGAAAGTTCAGATACACTAATGACCTAATCGTGAGCCTCCAAAGTGAGGTCAATCCATGTGAAAAGTTCCATTCATCATAGAAGGCAAAATATAATAAACTATCTTCTCATTTTCAATACTAGTGTGAGGTCAATCCTTGAACAAAGAGCTTGCATGCCACTTACTTTATGTGCTAAACATGTATAAGCTAGAATTCAACAATTTTTAGGCAATCTCAAAAGCCATAAATTTAATACTTATATGGCTAAGCCATACAAATCAAGCCACCTTCCACGCAAAGGAGCCATGATAGCTCACGAATGCAGGGTGGTAAGAGATAGAAGTAGATTGTCGGCCATGATCTCATGGAACAAATCCATGCTTGATGTCATTGAAGATTGGTAGCCATACATATCTCTCTTATATATAAAATAGAAACTTCGTGATAGCTTAAAAAGATTAAAATTGAAGAAAAAAGCATATAAGTGTTTTTCAATATAGAAGAAATATTGAAGCTTCCTCATTGCTAGCTCTTTGTTTTTCTCCGTCAATCTTCCTTCATGATAGCAGAGCTACAATTTTAACAGCAAGGAGATGATAAATTTCTCCTCATCAACCTTCCTACAAATCATTAGTCCATTACCCCAACAACTCGCTTGGTGTAAATCTATGCTCCCAAGCTACAAGAGTATCATTCTAAATTACTTATATTTTTAAGAAGAAAACAAGGGCATAATGTCTGAATTTCCCAAAACCTTAAGTGTAAACAGGTAAATGTAAAACCCAATAACTCACCCGGTGTTTTACTCCTCATGGCAGGAATCCCACAATAATAATAGGTAGCTTGAAGAAAAAATGAAACAAACCTCATATACCTACTTATAAAATGAGGTGATTCAAATTGCGGAATTGGATTAGAATTACAATAGAAGATATCAAAATTTTGTAAATGTTTACCATGCTAGTGCCGCTAAAGCCAGTAGACTCAAAAAAAGAAAACATTCTGAGCTATACTAATGCTTGACGCTAGAATATAAGAGAGATTAAACAATAAGAAATCATGATAATGGCACAAGGATGGAAAATCCAACCTCAAGAGCTACCCGCCTTCATAGTTTGTACCAGAAGGCGAAAGAGAGGAATACGCCACATTCAACCAAAGCATCAGTGGAAGAAAGCTTAGTGCCCAGTACGAACAAAAGCCCCGAAAAATCTTGCTTTCTTTCATATTCATTTAACTAAACTTCCAATATTAAAATATCACTCCAACAACAAAAAACACTGGAAGAATCCTTCAAAAGCTGCAAATTACTGAAATGGAATCCGGAAGAAAGACCTGCACCTGCTAATAAACTTGCGGAAGAAACAAAAGAGAAACTTCTTCCTTGCAAGAAGCAAATCCAAAAGAGAAATCATCACTCTCAGCAAGGATAACAAACAAAGGATCCATTTTTCCAACCAGACTCCATCTATAGACCTCCCAATAACCAGAAACCATATGCAAAATCCAACCTTTATTCGTTTAAAGGAATAAAATCGTACCCTACAAAGCTCAGCAGCCCAGATCAGCCAAAAGCCCGAATAACCTCTCTTCCACTTCGGAATCAATGGCTAGCCGGAGTTGATCGCACGCGTGCTAGTGGGGACGAAGGGGACGAACACGATTCGGTATCGATGCGAAGCAGATATTTGCTCGGGGCAAGGGTATTATCGACGAAAGCTCCCCATGAGTGCTGGGACGCAGACTGCTATCTGCGGCCCGCTTTCCGCCAAAATCATGTCCCGCTGCGAGTGGGACACCACGCCAACAAACGACGGCAAATCGTGGGGTCAAGCTGTGACACTCTCTTGCGGTCGTCCTAAACAGACCCTAAGACTCTGTTTGGGGCCGCGTTTTTCGAGCGTCGCGGCCCCAAACCGGAAAGTTAAAAAAATTTTCGCGTGCTTTCCTTCGGCGACAGTGGTCGATTGCCACTAAAAAGGAAGAAAGTTGGTCGCGGGGTCGACTCTGTGGCCTGGCTTTCTCGAGCAGTAAAGGCTCCTTTGCCCCGCTCCAAATCTCCGCTCGAAAGCAACCCTAACCCAATTTGGGAAACCGCCGCTTCTTGCTCGATCGCTCCGCTTGATTGGTCTCGCTCCGAAGCCCCTGCTCGTTGCTCCCTTCGCGAAGACCCCCCCCATCTCCTCCCCCTGTTTGGGAAACCGCCGCCCCGCTCGATCGTCCCGCTCTGAAGCCCCTGCTCGTTGCTCCCTTCGCAAAGACTTCCCTTCTCCTCCTCATGTTCGGGAAACCGCNGAAGAATGACTATATGTTGCAGTATTAAGTCACTTAGAATATTCAAATGATAGGAACTTCATGGGAACACTACTAGTAAAAGATTAATACTAAGTCACTTAGAATATTCAAATGATAGGAACTTCATGAGAACACTACTAGTAAAAGATCTAACTCATAAATATAAGTTGAGGAATGTATTAGGTTTTCCTTTTAGGTGGGTCCAGTGAAGCCAATTTTTGGTTAGGCATATCCTCAAGCTTCTCCTCACTTTCATAATTTTTTCTTTCTTTTCTCTTTTTTATTTGGATTGCTTTCAATCCTATATATTTTTCTTTTCTCTTTTCAGGGATTGTTTTCAATTCTTTCTTTTTTTTTTCAAGTGAGGATTACTATATCTGGATAGCCTTTAATGATTTTGAACTTTACTTTTTTTCCCTAAATTTGAAACTCAAAACATTCCTTTACCTTATAAATATTTCTTAATTTTTAGATCATCTAGCCCAAATTTTTTCTTCTCAAAATGAGTTTCCAGATTCTTAATACTTCAAAATATAGTTTTATTTACTTTAAATAGTTAACTATAATCTTATTCTCTTATACTAAATATCTTAAGTTACAAAATTAATTTTCATTACAAAAATATTTCTTTAAATCTACCATAATATTTAAATGGCTACAAAAATATAGTTACCTGAATTAAATTCACTACATGAAATCATATAAACAATTTTTGAAAATATTGAAAAAGGGGACATCTAACAATTAATCATTTTCTTCCCTCCCCCAAACCTAAATTTTTAAATATGAAATAATACAGGCGGAAAAAAAAATTATAAATGTAAATCACACCTCTGTATTGTAGGCATTTTCATTATTCTAAAATTTTTGCAGGTCTTCTCAATATTTCTACTTCACCTGGTCTGTAATATTATGAGCTTTCTACACATAAATTATTAGAGGAATTTCTGGGTAATGAAATTTTGAAATAAGTATAAAACTAAAACATTAAAAAAGCACAATATTTCCTAACACAAACACAAAACAAAACAAAACAATTACAATTAATATGTGAAAATAAAAATCACATTACATTACAATCCACAAAATACTACTCAATATCTATTAAACTACACATGCAAATTTAACTACCACACTAACTTTATAATATAAATTAAATGTATCCAAGTACACATAATAATAAAAATGAAAGTCCAAATACACAAACATCCATTTCTATTACAAAAGATCACAAAAATAAAAGTACACACATAAGTACATCATAATCATTCAATATCAAAATCTCAAGTTATATCTTCATCGCCTTGATCAGCAGATGGATTGAGATGATACTGAGTATACAGGGGGCACTCACGAAAAGTAACATCAGGCTCACCTCTGTAGTGTCGGGCCTGAGCTTCATAATAGGCTACCTCAAAATTTGAATGCCTCTTAAGGTACTCACTATCGTAATCGTGTGACGTTCTAAACCTCCAATCCTTTCATTTATTAATTCTATGCTCTTCCGCTACAAGATCAACTCATTTATCAAGTCAGTCAGAGTTGGGGAACTAGAAGGTGGAAGGTCATAACTTGTAGAGGGGACATCTCTACTAGTAGAAGGTTCTTGACTTCTACTCCCAGTTCTCCATTTCTCATGGGATTTATAAGTCTTCAAATTAGTTTTACTAATGAGTTTCATAGGATAAACTCATTCTTCATCTCCAAATTCTACTCCAGAAAGTTTGCAAATTGTACCAGGATGTGAGTCTCACTCCTCGCCGTAGTCAATATATTTTTAAGAATAATTCTCCCCACATTTATAGGTTTATTATTCTGAATACAGAAGTTCAAAATAGCTCTATCTCTAGTTACCTCACTATGGTGATTGGTAGGCAAAAGAGTAGAGGAAATGAAATAGTGCCACGCCTTAGAGGTGACATTCAACATGGAAGCAGAAAAATTAGTTGTCATTGTTTAATCTTCCACGTTCCTTTCTCATCTGTGAGAAAGTTGATCACATCATTAAGGGGGGCCTTCCATTGTACTAAAGGATTCATATTGGCAGCTATAAGAGTTTGGGACTTCGTAAAAAGTGTTGATGTGGGCGGCAGTAAACTCAACAGGAAATCCACGCACTTGAATGATTCCGTCATTAGAATAAATAACATTGGCGTAGAACTCCTTCACAATGTTTGCATCAGCTTTATTGGTGGTGTAACAAAAGTTTTCCCACCTCCGCTCGACAATAACTCGGTCAATTTCTCCACCCAGACTCTCAAAAACTTGATATTGTATGCACTTCTTTCCTTTAAATATTGAAGTAAACCTTGATTGAGCCTTTGCATTGATGAAGCAAGACTCATCAAACTCAAGTCGCCTCTTTTGTCACAGAGCCATTTCAATCTAGTCAAAATTAAGTAAATTTTGTTTAAGCCATCGCACTGACGAAGCGAGACTCGTCCAACTCAACTCTTCTCTTTTGATATGGAGCCATTTCAATCTAATCAAATTATAGAAAAATTTCAAAAATTACTTCAAATATACAAATCATGGCTTCNCAAACACTAAAATGCATCAGTTCCATGGAGTTATGAATTTTTGGATCTAAAGTTCCAAATCTTGTTGTAGATTTGGCTTAAATATGGATTTACTAAATCCTACTAACATTAAGTCCTACTCTTAGCAGAACACCTCCTTAACTTCTTTTGGAGGGAATCTTATTTCAAAATTGGCAAAAACATTGAAGTTACTAACGAACGGGCATCCTAACTCTATGAGAGTGACTAAGTTAGAAGATAAAAAATTAATGTAAAATGCAAAAAGATACCCAAATTAATCGAGCCTTCCTACTTAATTATTTTCCTCAATTTTATCCAAATTTGACTGTATCTACTACAAAACTGCATGACATTGTGTTTCCTAAAACTAAAAGTAATAATAAATACTTAAATCAAAGCAAATCCCTTCTGTTTATCTGAATGGCACCCCTTGCACCACCTAAAAAAATTCAATCAAATGATTAGGGTAGTTAAGTCGATAGATCACCATGTTGTACACAACACAATAAAAATTTTAAAAAATGTTAATAAAATAAAGAAAGGATGAGTCATGCATCACCAACATAGAAAGATAAAAGCCTGCATATTATTAATCTTGTAGGCATTGAAATATGGTAATCAGTGATCAATACTAGTTATGAAGAAGGAAATAAATATAGACACAAGCTGCAAGCACAAGAATATGAAAAATTATAATAAATCATGTATAAATTTGTGAAATACAAACATGTTCAATGGTATACATAGAGAAGATCTAATCTGTTTATACCAGCGTTGAATGGGAAATAATCATACAATAGTAAAAAGAAAGTTACAACCCTACAGATTTGCTTAATTAATACTATGCAAAAAATAAATAAATAACAGTATATAATATCCATCCTTAATAAATAACCCTGGTCTATATGCTATAAACCAGTGTATTTAATCTCCCTATAAATTGAATGTCTTTTTATGGACAATTTGATTAATAAAAATACAAACCGATTTACATATAGAAATATTCCACATATAAAATTCATTCTTTAAAACTATTAAATAGATGCACCAAAGGTGATAATCCATTTGAAAATAGAATACTTATTTTGGCTCATCCATTACTTAGGTAGAAATGGCCTTGAAAACTCCTTATCATCATAGGACAGCTCTCTCATCATCCTTCAACATCTAATACATTCAAAAATAGAAACACCCAAACAACAAATAAGATAAACTTGTAACCCTAAAAATCTAAAAGACCCGTAAGTGACCATAAAAAAGTTCAGCTTTATAGAAGATCAAGACCCATGCTATTGTTAAACTTTACAAGATAAGACTAATACAACTAAATAAAGGTAAACAACAACATTAATCAAATCTCTTCATTAAGTATTTCAACTATCACTCAAATAACCCTGAATGTACACAAAAAAAAAAAAACTACATACTTAAGTTAAATTGAGCTAATTAGGTCTTGCAAATCGTCGATACACGTAGAATCAAAGAAAAAAAATAAATCAAGCTATCAAATTGCCAAAGCCCCAAAAGCATACACACCACAAAATTTGAAGCAATGTCGTTTGCATGCGGATGAAAATAAAGAAAATAAATTTTTAAAAAAAAATGTTTGTGGACTTTTAGGATGAATCCCTACCCTACCCACTCATACGTCAATAAAGAGGGAATTAAAACAAAAAGCAGAACAAAATCGCGAATAAATCATCCAAATTCAATGTTTTTTGTACTTATCCTAAATAAAATAAATATTTACCATAAATGAGGAGAAAACCTAGATGTTGCCAACCTATTTTCGTTCATCATCACCACCTTTCCTCAATGAGTAGTTTCTCTCCTAACACTCTCCCTCTCTTCTTATATAGCTCTCTCTCTCTCTCTCTCAAAGAAGCGGAAACTATATTTCTTCTTTAGGGAGTTTTTGGTAGCACACTTTTAATAGGATTTAATCATTGATTTCACTTAAATCCAACCAAACACCAAAAATAGTAAAAACCAAATCCAAATTTTCGTTAAAGTAAAATCTCTCCTGTTCCATCTTTTCCTTTCCATTCAGTCTCTACTATGACGTAAATTCAGAATTATCAAATCTGACTAGAGGCAGATTACACGAATTTACGTTGCAGTTTCTTGTTTGCTCCATCTCCGTCATGAACAGACCAAAATCCGTGAATTTGTAAATCCTACTAACGTAAATCTTTTGCGGCAGCCAAACTCTGCCTTTAGGAGCCTCGTGCCCAAATAACAAATATGTATTCTCGTCGTTTAGTTTTGATAAATTTTTTTTTATTATTAAGTAAAAGGGTTTTTTACATGCACATTATTCTGAATTATAAAAATTACATATTTAAAATTCAAAACTTTAATATTCTTAAAATTAAACGGATGAATTTAATAAACTTTTATATAAAAAGTCGTTAAAATAATGAATGTGCGTTTGATTATAGTAATATTAAAATTTTAATATTATAAATATTTCATAAAATAATGAGTTGTGTGTTTGATTTTAGTAGTATTAAAACTTCTATATCACAAAAATAGATCAAAACATTTCTACTACAAAAATCCCATAAAATAATGGGTTACATGTTTGGCTTTAGTAATATGAAAACTTTAAAATTACAAAAATTCCATAAAATAATGGGGAAGGATGCTTATTTCTATGTGCAAAGTGAGAGAGGCTGAGGAGGATGACGCGATCGTTCTTACTTGGGGTTTCTCGATGTCGCAAAGATCGTGCGGCGTTCTTTCGAAGAGAAGGCGAACACGAGAGCTAAGTTGGGATTGAAAATGACCATGATAAACCGAGAAAATTAACACGAAAGGAACACAAACTTGACCTATACCTTGTGGTCATGATTATAATGAAAATGTGGGTGAATTTTTCCCTCAGGACTCTGGACGGTTCTCTACGTCCGCAGTCCATTTAAATCCACGTAATAAAAAATAAAAATAATAATAACGTCGCGCTGAAGCCCAATCAGGCCTGATGTCCCCGCGCCTTTCAAGTATCCGTCTTTTTTGTATTATCCCGCCTTTTCGGCGTCTTCCCTCCTCTTTTTTGGATTTGTATGCCTCGGTCTCTCAGAAACTTCTATTCTGCCATTTACAGTAGAAAAATAAGGTTTCGAAAAAGCATTTTTTTGGCTCTGTTAAGATTTAGTCATTGCAGTCCTACCGTCACTTTGCTTCTTTGATGGAGATAGGTTTCTCTCTTAATGAAGAAATAAGGAGCATGAATTACGAAAATAATGTCAACATGTTTGGAACAGAGGTGAGATGTCTTGCTTAAGTGAATCGTTTTCCAGTTTTTTCTTGGATTGTCGTGACTTTATTTTTGGATTATTTTATGGTTAGGGCTTAGTTATCTGCGGGTTATTTTGAAGAAATGCTCAATAACCCGAGAATAACCCAACAATAATCGAGAATAACCTAACAATAAATTTTAGAGTTATTTTAGGGTTATTATCACGTTATTTGGGGTTATTTGCGGGTTATTAGAGTTTAGAAATACTTAATAACGCGAGATTAACCCACAAAACCTTAAGAATAACCTAAAAAAATTAGAATAACTTTGGACTCCTATATATTGGAGTTTTTCTTAGGTTATTTTAGGGTTATTTTCATTTACTTTTCCACTTATTTGAGGGTTATTATCATGTTATTTTGGGATTATTTGCGGGTTATTGTTGAAGAAATACCTAATAACCTGATAATAACCCAACAATAACCCCAAAATAACCTTAAAAAAATCCTTATTATCTGCACATCTGACTATCTCTGTGGTATAATTCAAATTTATAGTTACTTGGGTCAGGAAATGATTGCAATGATCCAATTATTCATAGTTTTCTTAATATTATTGTTTATAATGAGGTAGGGCTTACGAACACTACTGCACTTATGCACATCATGTTGGTTTCACTGTCCGCAAGGACCACAACAGTTACTGGGCTAAATCCAAGCAAAATTAAGTCGAAAGATTATATTTGTAGAAAAGCAGGTCATAAGAGAGAATCACAAGTTGCCAATACGGTGAAGTACAGAAAAGCGGATACAAGGACTGGCTGTCAAGCAATGGTTCGTTATGCTATTGATGTTGATGGCAACTGGACAATAAAGAAATTTATTGAAAGTTATAACCACCCCTTGGCGGAATCCGGTGACAAGCACCTTCTACGTTCCAGTCAGAAGATTAGCGAGTTAAATGGAGATTTGTTGAGATAGATGACTAGTTCAGGGATTAGAACAACAGACACATTTAATTTCCTTGCTACGGACGTTGGGGGAGTTAAAAACTTGGACTGTACGAGGCAAGATGCCTACAAATTTATTCAAAGGGAAAGAAAAAGTAGAATTGAACAAGGTGATGCCAACTCTCTCTTACAATTATTCATGGAGTGACAAACTAAGGATAACATGTTTGCATGAGACTTTCAAAGTGATGAGGAGGGTAGACTTACAAGCTTTTTCTGGAGTGATGGGTGATACACCTATAATATATAGTGTTTTTAAACACATTTTTATACCTATTTTTGAGATATTGCGATTTAATGGAAGGTATTAGTGTGTTTTTCTTTCAGGTACAAGTAAAAAGATGAAAAATGTTAAAATGAGTGAAAAAGGATCAAATTTAGAGCGAAGACGTCAAAATTATGCTAAAGTGTTTTAGCGTCTAAGCGCTAGATCTGGCGTTTAAGCACTGGTTAAACAGAGAATGCGGCGCCTAAGCGCCAGATTTCCCGCGCTTAAGTACCAAAGACAGTTATTTGGCGGTTTTTTTCATTTGGCCAAATTTTGAAGAGGTATTTGAGGTACCTATTGGCTTAAGAGAGTTGTTATGACCACTAAGAACAAAAATATTATTAAAAGACTTTTAAAAGGAGCCATCCTTTGGAGGATTCATCGAATGTGGACACATTTTGAAGAGTTTCCAATGCACCTTTTGGAGATTTATAAAAGAAGGAAGTTTTTACATTTGAAGTGGGTGCTTGAAGAGGGAGAGAGTGCTAGAGTCCTGAGAAGAAGATCATGGAGAATCTTGTGGAGAGATTCAGGCACTACGAAATTTACTTTTTCCTTTTATTTTTAGTTTTGAGAGTTGAGAGTGTTGTACAAGAGAAGAGATTCAAAGAAACTTCAAGAGTTTGGTGGAGGATTTGAGATAAGTTTTTATCTTCTGTTTTAAACTACTTTTAATTTTAATCGAGACTACTTTTAAACTAAAGTGTGGTTTTGTTTTCTCCATGGATTCTGAGTAGTTTTCTTTATCTTCATTAAAATGATAAGAAATTAAAAGTGTTGGATGGAAGTTGTGGAGAGTATTGATCTTTAAAGTTGGAAGAAGTTGTGATGATTTAAATCCATGCACTTCATTTACTTCTTGATTTGGTCTATCTAGATGTTAAAATTTGTTGTGAGAACATGTAAGAACAGGGATGATATTGTCTCAGTCAACAATTGAAAAGAATTACATGAGGTTGTATGAATGAGAATGTAATTCATATGATTTAATGCAAATAAATAGGGAAATAACTTTGAAGGGTGTAGAATTATAGGACTTTAAAGTGATAGGTTAAAGCCCCCAAATTGGTTTATTGTTTTACGTTCTGATACGAGAAGTTAGCCCCCAGGTGGAGGGAATCAAAGGAACTCTAGAGTGAGAGCTGGTATCTTCCATGCCTAACCGGTCTTCAAAACTATTCAAACTTTAAATTAGCCAATGTTCTTTATAGCATCTCTAGTAAGATGGTATCTTCCCTACCTATCTGGTCTTTAGAACTATTCAAACTTTAAATTAGCCAATGTTCTTTATAGCATCTCTAGTAAGGTCGGTCTTCAAAACTATTCAAACTTTAAATTAGCCAATATTCTTTATAGCATCTCTAGTAAGGGCCTAGCCTGTCTTCAGAACTATTCAAACTTTAAATTAGCCAATGTTCTTTATATCATCTCTAGTAAGGGTTCTGCCTAGCCGATCTTCAGAACTATTCAAACTTTAAATTAGCCAATGTTCTTTATAGCAACTCTAGTAAGGGTAAAGAATGTAATTGCTCATATTTGGCACAACACAATTAGCATACTTCCATAACAGAATTCCTATACTTATTACTGGTTCATGATAAGGAGAAATTTATTTTTCAAATTTGATACTTTTCTTTTACATAAACTCAAGTTATCTTTTTAAATTGTCACTATTCTGTCAATATATCAAAAATACCAAAAAGATTTGAATTTGAATACTACAAAAATACTTGTATTTTAAGTCATTGTATTTTTAGAATAGAAAGCTGTTGTTCAAAAGTGCATATTCCGTATTCTCCCTATGGGTTCAATATTCATGTCTTAATCAAAAAGTCTTATATTACTTGATAACGATACATATACTTGCATAGTATCCCAATATATGTAAATTAAAGAGTTAAATTTTTATTTTCTTTAAGATCAAGTTTTTGACATTGTTGTAAAATAAGAAAATATAAGTGAAAACTATAATTAAAGTCATTGTTATACTGTTGCATATAGTAACGGGATCAATGGGTCTTGCAGACTTGATTATGATTATTTTGGGGATATCGTCATTTTTTGACACTAGGTACAATTTGAATAAGTATAATTTATGTTGTGCTCCTTTTGTAGGGATTAACCACCATCAACAAAACGTTCTCTTCGGATTTGGTTTTTTATCTGACGAAACGATAGAGTCCTTCAAGTGGTTATTCAAAACATTCATTCAAATAATTAATGATAAGCATCCAATTATAATTTTTACAGATCAGGATCAAGCGATGTCAAGAGCCATTGATGATTGTCTTCCGCTCATAAGACATAGACTATGCTAATGACATATCTATAAGAAATTTTTGTTGAAAGTTCATTGCGGTTTGGCGAAGAAGTGTGATTCCAAAGAAGAGTTTGAAGATACTTGGGCTATAATGATTGTGCGAGGAAAACTACACAACAACGTGTAACTAAATGCATTGTACCATATATCACATAAATGATCAACAACGTTCAATAAAAAAATATTCAGAATGAGAATATTATCTAAGCAAAGAAGTGAGTCCACAAATAATGTATGTCATAGTGCATCTAAGCTCACTAGTTCTCTCACTGATTGCTTTCTAGGTCTTGAAAATATTATGAAACTTTGGAGAAGGAATGAGAAGGATGAAGACATTAAAAGCTCTCAGAATGTTATTACAAGCGGTTAAAATAAGCCCATTGTTGAGGCAAGCTACTACATATTACACCCAGCAGCTCTACTCCATGTTTGAGAAGAGTTACTGCATGGGCTATGTGGATTAATTGTTGATTTCTCAGTTGATAGTACATCTGAATTCTATGTTAAGAATTTGGATAATCTTGACACAAGTAGAACCTGAATGGTTACATTTGATAGGGTTAATTGTGAGATCACCTGCAGTTGCAAGAAATTTGAAATGATGGGGTTGCTTTGCGCTCACTCTCTACGCATTCTTAATGCGGTAAATTTAACAAAGATTTCTGAGAAACATTTGTTATTGAGATAGTCTGATAAGGCAAAAAAAATATCTATAATAGTTTTGGATACAAACGTATGAAGGACTCTCAAATGTCTGACAGAACTTCCAGTGGAATCCTATTTTGGTCACACGCTCAGAATTTTGCTTACCAACTAATTAATAAAGCAGAAGAAAATGAACGCGCCGAGACATATATGTTGAAATCATTAAAAACAATATATCTATCTGTTGAGGATATATTAGATATGAAGGATCCTAAACCAAATAAAAAAAAGGAATCACATAACAGAGAGCGAAATGTGAATGATCCCGCAAAAATGTGACTTAAAGGTATATCTAATGCGAGGTTGAAAGGATATTGGAAAAAAAAACAAGAGAGCTAAGAGTATATATTTCTACATTCCTTATATTTATTATTCTACGTAACATTAATTTTCTCTAAATTGAACCACTGCATGTGGGAAAGGATCAAGAAGCATACACGAGCCAAAAACTGCAGATTCATTACGACGCAAATATGATTGCAGTGTCACATACTCTGAGTTAGGTATAAAACCAAAATCACACACTACTATTCTGGTTTTACATTAAAATATGGTCATGAACATTCATTTCTATTTACAACAGGAAAATGTCACACCGGAACTAACATAAACCTCAATTCTGATGCATTCCATTGGTGAGATCAAAGCCAACTGAGACAAACACCTTCGATACTTGATTTGCAAGAAGAAGACATTAGATTTATATGTAATATGACCTTTTTATTAACAAAACGATGAACACTTACAATATCTGTAAAGAATTGTGTAATATATGTTTAGATTTTTGTGTACATATGATTGTTTTGATCTGTTTGTTATGCGTACTGTAATATATAAATATGCATTGAATCTATTGTAAGGAACCTAACAATAATTGTGTTGTAATCCTGTAATAGTATCTCGACAATAATCCAACAATAATTTGGCCAAAAACTCATCAATAACCTAACAATACCCCAATAATAAACCAGCAATAATCTGGCCAAAAAGTCAAGAAAAAACCTAACAATAATCTAACAATAACTCAGCAATAACAAAGCAACAGCCCATCAATAACCCAACAATAATCCAACAATAATCTAGCCATGACCCGCAGTAATCCTTAAGTAGCAAAGAAATAACCTAACAATAACCTATATATAACCTAGCAATTAAGGGAACATCACTTGGGCTATTTTAGGTTATAGCTGGGTTATTGACTTGTTATCTACCAATACCCCATCAATAACCTAACAAAACCACAACAATAACCTAAGAATAACCTGAAAATAACATACCAATACCGGACAATTATTTAGCAAAACCCGAGCCCTAACCTAAGAATAGCCTGAAAATAACTTAGTTATACCACGACGATAACCTAGGTTATTTTCAGGTTATTGCGAGGTTATTTTCAGGTTATTTCTATGGTATTTTCAGATTATTGGTAGGCTATTTTAGAATTATTTCTATGTTATTTTCAGGTTATTTCTATGATATTTTTAGATTATTGTTAGGGTATTTTCAGGTTATTGCTAAGTTATTTTTAAGTATTTCTATGGTATTTTTCAGATTATTGCCAGGGTATTTTCAAGCTATTGCTAGGGTATTTTCAGGTTATTGCTAAGTTATTTTCAGGTTATTTTTATAATATTTTCAGATTATTGTCAGGGTATTTTCAGGTTATTGCTAGGTTATTTTTAGGTTATTTCTAGGGTATTTTCAGATTATTTCTATGATATTTTCAGATTATTGCAAAAGTGATTTCAGCTTTATGCATAAGTCCGTAAATACAAAGTCAGATGCAGTAATAGTTTAGTGCAACAAAACAGACAATCATACAGACATTCACTAAAGAATTCAATCATATTTATCATCTGAATAATTCAATCATTGACAAAATCAAATCAATCATATTTATTAACATGCTATTATCAGCATTTCAAACATATTTATAGAAAAATACAACCATAAAAATATCATCCAAATAATTTATATCTACAAATTTCATATGCAAGCTCTGCCATAAACCGAGGCATATCAGTATGCCAGCTCTGTTTATCTTTCCAATCAATTCTGTTTTTCTGTACAATTGTTTCTATACATTTACAAACAAAAATATTACAGTCAACACTATTATTTTATGTGGGAAGGCCTCTGGTCGTGGTAACATCCCATTTAGTCGGGTCATTGAGGAAAGCTTCCCTGACTTCCTTATGAAGATGTTTAATCTGGTAATAGAGATGATATTTTAAATCATTGAAAGCATAAACAAAGAAACAAGTTGCTTACATAATAAATGAACTAAGGCTTAGTTTGCTTACCACGTCGCAGGTGACTCCCAAATGCATTTTATTAGGCAATCAGTCAAAGAATCTCCGTTTGCGTTCCTTCTTATTCCCAACAAGTAGAGTCCAATGACTATTATTAATTATTGAAACTAAAATGGCATCTGCTCGAACCACGCAATGGATCATTTCTGTACATCTGCATAGACAAATTAAATGAGTTTATAAGTTTAACAAGAGCATGAATCATTACCATTGATGGGAATGTTGATGCTAACCTAGTGTGCTGGAGAGACGTATAAAAAGAGTCTAAAAGAATCGGGTGACTGACACCTTCTATTTTTCAATCCAATGACAAACATATCAATATGTTCTGTGCCCACTTCTTGATTATTCCAAAGTGATTCAGTGCACATTCGACTTACATGAATATGACCCATAGCAATTATTATGTCATCTCTGCATTTTGATGAAATAATTTTTATTAGATTTAATACAGGACTGAGGCAGTAGACAAAAAAAGGATTATGAGTTTACTTACTTAGCTTGGTAGTTCTTCAAGCAGGTATCTATGACCTTTTGCATGTGTGAGAGTATGAGTTCTTGACCAAAAGAAAATATGTTGAGATTTTCATACCTATTTTATATTATTTTTAATGATATTGCACTTTAAAAAATGTATTTTTTATGTTTTGTTGCAGGAATGATGAATTAGGGTCATTGGAGCAAAAAGATACAAAAAGGAGTGAATTTAGAGCGAAAAGGACAAAAATATGAAGATTTGAACTAGGCCGCCGACGACGCCCTCGACCCCGTCGACGGCAAATTTTTCTCGAGATTACATGACAAAATCTTCAGAAGCCGCCGACGGCGGGATCAACGGTTATGCCTACTCAAGCTTTGGATAAGGCCAAATTTTTAAGGGATGCTTAGGCAACTCTTGGGAAAACTCATCCACAACTTTAAAAGAACATTTTGGCCGAAAATTAAGAGGTCCTGGAGAGCCTGGAAGGTCCTGGATGTTAGAAAGACCCTAGAGATTAGAGAGGTTCCATTAGTGTGTAACAATTGTGAGGATTTCTTCGAGAAATTGTAAGAGTGGAGGGAAAGTGAGAGATTTCTTCCTC
>JXCR01089926.1:92334-124545 GCA_002079205.1 Phalaenopsis hybrid cultivar
TGTGATTAAAATATTGCTTTTCTAAGGTCTTAGTCCGTAATTCTAAACTACTCCCTGTGGGATCGATATCTAGGACTCCATNTTATATCACTTGAGTGATACATATACTTGCGTTGATAAGTGTGACTTTACAATTATTGAATATTTATTANTGCGTTGACAAATTCGACTTTAACATTATTAAATATTATATTTATACATCTTAATCAAATTAGACACATCTATAAATTCGTGATCAAGTCTTTGAATGCCGTTGTTGGAAATTAAATCTTCTAGTAGCGCCATTAAATTCTTGTATTTGTTGATTTATAAAAAGTCGGTCAGTTCTCTGCCAGGGAACTCAATGGCTGAACAGTCCACAACTGTCTGTGTTGCATGAACTACACCCAGGAGGGCAGCTTTGAATACAACAATTGCTCCCTGCTGTTCTTCCTCCTGCTTTTCTTCAACCACCTCTGTTGTATTGATCTCCGCCTCCTATTCCTCAGGTTCATCGATTTGAGGAGATGGTTGGGTATTCACTTTATTTCTCTTTGCTACAATGAATGAGGAAACTACTGCCCTCTTTTTTCTGATGCCTCTAGACTTAATCCTTCAGACTAAGCTACCACGAGGGTCTTCATGGATGTCTTTCTTTCCATGTTCCTCGTCACCTTTATTTATTTCTTCTCCTATTTCAATATCAGTTGCATCTTCATCAAATGCAACCATTCTCATTATAGGCTATTCTTCCCCCGCTTCCTCCATATAAGCAGGTGGTTGTTCTTCCTTGCTGGGCTTTCTTTCTTCCCATAAATTTTAGAATCAACAAGAGATTTCATGTAAACTTTATTTAATCTTTTCTTTATTTCTTTGATGTCGGTCTTCACCTCCACCATTGTATACTCTATATTATCTAATCTGTTATTTACAAAATCTTTGAATTGAAATAAAAATTTATGTTGCTCCCTGAGAATTTGACAGATCTCTACAAAAGCCATATTGGTCCCTGAATATCACTCTGAATGCGTAAGTTGTGGGATGCTGCGACTCAGGACAAAAGGAATAGCAATGTCAGAATCTGGTGTCAGTGGTTCAGTGTGAGTTTCAGGTTCTGGAATGGACTTTACAGGAGAGGAGATCCGATCAACTCGAGGGGCAAGTAAACTGTGCTAGTCTTCTCTTAAATCGATAAATGAATCTATAACCTGCAAGTACATTTAGTAAAACAAATAACTAAATGATGTGAAATAGCAAATATAACCATGAACTTATAATAGAAATTAATATTATTCACATGTACAGTAGTCAGCCTCTGAAAGACTAAATGAATCATTGTAGGGTTCCAACCTGTATTTATTGGCCACCTCAACATGTGAGGTCTGACGTCAGAAACAGCCGGGGCTACACGACTATGCGCTCATAAAATCACAGCTACAGAAACAAAAATAAATCAGAAATTCATATTAACCAAATAAGAAAAAAATAATTCATGATTGGGTTTGGATAATAGATTAACAGTTAGAAGAAAAATAAATTCGTTCAAGTCTCCCAACGGCTGTCCCATCCTTATTTTGATGACGCAGGCATTAACTTGCTCAATGAGGTGGTTACATACTGTTGCGGCCCACTTAAATGAAGAAAAATTATTTAAATTCTCAGCAAATGAATAGAACCCTTTGGATACACTAAAATTGTTGGTATGAAAAAATAAATTAGACAACAAAAATTTAATAATAAGTTAATCAAGTGAAGTAGATGGCTCTCCGAGAGACCCCTTCAGTAGTTGACTCTTTTCTTGCCTGACATCCACACCACTGACGAGTTTTTTGTCCCAAGTTGTTGTAGGTCCTCTGTTGGGCATGTCAATCAACAAAACAACTTTGTCTGCATCAAAACTGAGCTCCTTCCCCCCATTCTGAATGTTAATCTATCCATATCCCAACAATTTAATATGTGCATAGTTAGGATGTGATCTTGAGGATAGGGGGTAGTTCAAAAAACTAATTTAGCTTCAATTTTCCCATAATTGACCATGCTCCTAAGAGACAATTGGTCGAACCTGGTCTAACACTTTTCTGACTGTTGATGGACGACATCTGCAATTCATAGACTGTTTGTTCATCAACCTACATGAATAAGATACATTTTATTAATTCTGACAATAACTCATCCATAAGTCAAGAATAACAGACAGTAACCAACAACAACATGGATATTAATTAAAACAATATTAACCCAAAATTAACTGATTAATAACATAAGAATAACTTGAGAATACACTTTTAACTAATCCTTGAACAACAAAAGAATAACCTAAAAATAACCCGTGAATAAACTACGAATAACCTAAAAAAACCCATGAATAACCTAAAAATACGGCAAATACACTGCAAAAAACTGATGAATATCTAAAAATAACTCACGAATAACCTACAAATAACCCAACGAATAAACTAAAAATAACTGGCGAATTGACAGTGACTTTATATATGCTTAAAAATACAATAATTTGATACTGCTGCTAGAAGATTTAATTCCTCGGCAATGACGCCAAAAACTTGACAGCGACTTTATATATGCTTAAAAATACAATAATTTGATACTACTGCTAGAAGATTTAATTCATCAGCAACGACATCAAAAACTTGACAGCGGTTATAGATTTGATAAAGATGTATATATAAAATATTCAATAATGGTAAATTCACACTTATCAACGCAAGTATACGTATCGCTCAGGTAATACAGGGCTCTAATGGAGTCCTAGAGATCGATCCCACAAGGAGTAATATTAGAGGCTACGAACTAAGATTTTAGAAAATCAATACTTAATCACAACAATAGAAATTCAAATATTTATCTCTCACTAATAGACAATTGAAATAAATATATAATTTTAATAACTCTTAAATAATTAATTCTACTAATAAAGTTTCTAATGTGAAGTTCAATATATAAGAAAATATCCTTCTCCTTGTCAAAAAATTACAGTGAATGGATAAAGTGAATCAGTTCAAATTGGATTGTGCCAAATAAGAGCATATCTATTTTTTACCCTTTGGTCCAGACATAAAGAACATTAAATAATCCTATGCTTGGTTACTGAATCTGCGGCTAGGTTGGGAGGATACCGGCTCTCACTTCGGAACTCCCACGTTCCCCTCACCTGAGGGCTAACATCTACACTTCAACACCCAAACGATAGGACCGAATTGAGGATTTTAGTCTGTCACTCTAAAATCTCCAATTCTACGCCTGATAATTTATTTCCCTATTTATTTACACCCAACTTCCAAGGGCTTTGACCTCCCTGATCTTGGATGTAATCTTCACTTTAGTTGTAAAACTCAACATATTTTAACAAATCAATTGACCAGATTTGAAAGTAAATTAAGATCGAAGTGAAAAGATCATCACAATTTCTCAAACATTTTCATGGCTTCATGTAAATTAAGATCGAAGTGAAAAGATCATCATAATTTTTTTAAAATTTTCATGGCTCCAATAAATTAAGATTGAAGTGAAAAGATCATCACAATTTCTTTAACATTTTCATGGCTTCACCAATTCAAATTACCAAAAACATTTTCATGGTTTTGCCAATTATTCGGTTGTAAAACTCAACATATTTTAAACAAATCAATTGGCAGATTTGAAAGTAAATTAAGATCGAAGTGAAAAGATCATCACAATTTCTCAAACATTTTCATGGCTTCAGTAAATTAAGATCGAAGTGAAAAGATCATCACAATTTCTTAAACATTTTCATGACTTCACCATTCACTTTAGTTGTAAAACTCAACATATTTTAACAAATCAATTGGGCCAGATTGAAAGTAACATAATTTAACAAATCAATTGGCCAGATTGAAAGTAAATTAAGATTGAAGTGAAAAGATCATCACAAACTTTTTTAACATTCTCATGGCTCAACCAATTCAAATCACCATTTCACAAAATCTCAAGACAAGGAGAAAACAGAGAACTTCTTAGAACTCATGAGGAAGATACAACAAAACTCAGAATTTACATATAAAAGCAATGTCATACAAACTACAACAAGTAAATAACACTTATCTCTAATTCCTCCCTAAGCAAACTTCTCGAAATTTCTCTGAATCTCTTCCTTTCTTTACAGCATACGGAATTCTTCTTCGAAGCGGATTCACTTTCTCTCCATTCTTACAATATCTCGAAGAATTCCTCACAATCTAACCCTAAATTAAACTTTTTACACACTACTGGGGCTCTTGAACTTCTCTGAACCTCTCTCTTTTTTCGGCCAAAATCTTCTCTTAAAGTTGTAGAAGAGTTTTTCCAAGAGTTGCCTAAACATACCTTAAAAAATCATCCACATTCAATGCACCTGTTGAGATAACCGCCGATCTCGCCGTCGGCGGCCTCGAGGGCGCCGTTGGCGACCTTCTGGAATATTTGATTCTGAACTCTCGAGAAAAACTCACCGTCGGTGTCGTTGCTCTCGTTGTCGGCGCCCTAATTCAAATCTTCATATTTTGGTCATTTTCGCTTCAAATTCGCAACTTTTTGCATTTTTTTGCTCTAATGATCATAATTCAACATACCTCCAACAAAACATCAAAAATATTTTTTTTAAAGTGCAATATCATCAAAATCAGTGTAAAATAGGTATGAAAATCTCAACATATTAGACAAAACATCAAAAATACTATTCTTTAAAGTGCAATATCATCAAAAATAGTGTAAAATAGGTATGAAAATCTCAACATATTTTTTTGGTCAAACCTAAAATAATTTTCTTAAGGACATAAGTTTTATTTTGATTGAGTTATTAACCTTTATTTAAAGTGCAATATCATTAAAAACAGTATAAAATAGGTATGAAAATCTCAACATATTTTCCTTTAAAAGTGCAATATCATCAAAAACAGTATAAAATAGGTATGAAAATCTCAACATATTTTCCTTTGATCAAAATCCTCAAAATTTAACTATTAATTGTTCTCAATTAATTTTGGTACTACATAAAAGTTATGATCTATTGTAGTAAAATTTTAATTCAGAAATACTATAAGTTTGATNCTAAAATATGTATGAAAATCTTTACATATTTTTCTTTGGTCACGAATACACTGTGAAAAACCGATGAATAACCTAAAAATAACCCACGAATAACCTAAAAATAACCGATGAATAAACTACGAAAAACCAACGAATAACCTAAAAATAACCAAAGACTAAACTGCGGAAAAACCGACGAATAACCTAAAAAAAATACACGAATAACCTAAAAATAGCCGACAAATAAACTGTGAAAACCCAATAAATAACCTATAAATAACCCACGAATAACCTAAGCAAATGGTTGCCAATAAATACTAAACTTCAGAGTAACACAAGAATAATCTAATAATAATCTAAAAATAACCAAGGAATAAATTCCAAAATAAATCATGAATAACCGAGAAATAAGTTGAAAATACCTCCGAAAACTTTCAACACTGAACCGTATACCCTCTAAGATAACTAAACGACAAAACATAACCTATAATCGGAAAAAAAAATAACAGGGAAAAAAGAAGACAATTACCAGGACAAGTTTTCCCCTTCAATGCCCTCCTTCTTCATCCTCTTCGTCTCCTTTTTCTTCCTCTGTTTCTTTGACTTCGTCGGCTCTTCGGCTTGCGTATTTTTCAGATCATCTAACTCCATCGTGTTATGACTTCGAAGCTATCAAACGAAAGAAATATGAAACCCTAACAAAGCAAACAACGAAAACCCTAGCAGAAAAATTCCCAAAATGTATTTTCGAAACATATTTCTCGACATTCTAAAAGGCGGGATACACGAAAGACGCGGGGACATCAGGCCGACTCGGGCTTCAGTGCTGCGTTATTATTATTATTTTTTATTACGTGAAAATGCCGAATTTAAATGATCTATGGACGTAGAGAACCGTCCGGAATCCTGAGCGAAAAATTTGCCAAAAATGTGGCCCAGAGTTTAGTTGATTAAAACTCAGCCTGAAATGCTCAAACAAACAGGTCTTTTTTATGAATGTTTAGGCGTTGATACCTAAATAAACATATAAGAATTGTGTGATTTGAAAGAGAATATCACATTAAGACTAGATGTTAGATATATAAATACCATAACTCTTGGCACGCGCCTGTCGCGTGACCTTGGTGGACCCACTTACTTCATTTATAATTAAAGAAATTGTCAAAATGAAACGAGAAGAGAAGATAGATCGGCCATTTGGGCACTTTCTTCTTCTTCTGAGAGGGAGAGAGAGAGAGGGACATAGGGGAAAGGGTTAAGCGAGAACTTCTCGGTGAGGAAAGGTGGCGATCGTGAACGAAAACAGGTTGGCAACTTCTAGGGTTTGTCCTCATTAAATTTGGATGATTTATTCGTTGTAATGTTCTGTTTTTTTTTTGTTTTTTTTCCCTCTTTATTGGCGTACGAGCGGGTGGGGTAGGGATTGGTCCTAAAGTCCGCGAACAATTTTTTTTTAANATGCACAATTATTAAAAATGTTTACACGAGATATATCAAGAGAAGTGCTTCGGAGAATCATTTGTGAAGCATCCATTACATAATCTCAAAAAATATGTGCTGACACTATAAATTTATAGACTTTCAGGAAAATTAAATTGGCATGAAGATGACCAATGTAAATCTACATATACAAAAAGAAATGAGGCGGCTATAATAATATAAATTTCATCATAAAAATTTCCACCAATTAATTGTTTAGCACATAAACACAAATACAAGACATAACTAAAATTCCATTATGAAAAAGAAAGCATTCATTCATTATTCTTAAAAAAGCGTCATTCTTAAATGGCCATTGTGCAGAGGACTACAAAAAAAAATTCCTGAAATTGCTAGATTAATCCATTTGTATAAAGAAAATACAAAAAAAAAATCACCCTTCTATAATATTATGACTGATTTCTGCTATTTAGTAATTATAAACCTGGTGTTTCTTACTTTGAAAGGTTTTAAACATATTAATAAAGAGACATCCTTAACCAGTTACCTCCAAGAAGCTGCCTTGATATAGCCGAAGCACTCATTATCAGTGAACTAAATAGTCTCATTATCACTAATAGGCAATTGAAATAAATATGTAATTTTAATAACTCTTAAATAACTAATTCTACTACATTAATAGACAATTGAAATAAATATGTAATTTTAATAACTCTTAAATAACTAATTATACTAATAAATTATTCTAATATGAAGTTCAATATACAAAAAAGCATCATTTTTCTTATCAAGAAATTAAGGTGAATTAGTTCAAATTGGATTGTGTCAAATAGGAGCATACATATTCTTTACCATTTGGTCCAAGCATGAAGAACATTAACTAATCTTATGCTTGTTTACTGAATCTGCGGCTAGGCTGAGGATACTGGCTCTCACTTCGGAGCTCCCACGTTCCCTTCGCCTGAGGGCTAACATCTACACTTCAGCACCCAAACGATANTTCACCATGTTGAATAACGATGGCTTTAATTAGATATCAAAGGGAAATATTAAAACTACTGCCAGACCTAAAATAAAACTATTATTTTAATGCAATATGCAAAAAAAAATTATATAGCTTTAGCTGACCCCACTTAGTGATATAAAGACTTGTTTTTGTGGTTCTATAACAACAAGATATCCAAGAGCTAAGCTGATTTCAGTAGGCCATCCACATTAATAATTGTGTGAAATGTCTATAATTTTTGCAGCTGAGACTGGCACTCACCAAAAGTTCTGTCCACTTTCCCTTTCCTTCTATTTCCACCTAATTGATTTTTGGGATCCTTACTAACTTCTCATCCATCTGTAGATTATCTGTGAGTATTATTCAGCCACTGATCAATGCATGACCAATTTCAGGTCTATTAGGGACAGCTGCATATTATAAGAGATTATCATGACAATCTGATAATCTACAAATTATCATGACAATCTGATAATTGTTTGAGAGAGCTTATTCAGAACAGCTTATTTGCAGTTGTTGGATAAATGATCATTCTGTCCCTATTTGATGATGTTATTTGCAACAGAACTGTATGAGAAAAATAATAGATAAAGGAGAAGCCACTAACAGTACACATCAGTTCAAAAAAAATAGCATACACTGCTCACTCCCTCATGAGTATCAAAAGAAATAAAATAAAGAGAAATATAATTACAACTACAATTAAAATATTAAAAATGTTTAATTTAAAGCTCTGACGTCGTCTGTCCTCAGCTGCACAGTCCTCCTGGAAAACTATCGTATCTGGATCACTATTGGTAGCAGAATATGTCAGAATGTTGCCCAACGAAAGAAACTGCATCGCGATGAAGCGCCCCTCCGACAACTGTAGAACTGTCTCCTACTGTTGTGAGGCTGTTGTGACGTAAGTAAGGGAGCTGACAGTCTACAGTAACACAAAATAACTCAGGAGGTTTTGAAAATCCTAGAGCTCATGTTACTTCAGAGATAAACAATAAAGAAATCATTTGTTAGATCAGAAAATTAAATTAAGTTCTATATAGCTTTAAGAGACCTGAATTAAACGACAACTGTGTTGAACAAAACAAGCATAAAAAAAAAGAAATGTGAGTGTGCGGTCTCAAACAAATAGCTACACTAACCCATGTGTTTGTCACTAAACAGAGACAGTGAACCTTCAAAAAAATGAGTTCTTGGTTTCTGGGATACATGTGTCTATCACCAAAAAAAGTCATCAAGTAGATCCTCGTATACCGCTGTAATGAGAAGAAGAGAGGACCTAGTTTGCCTTCTTTAAGATTTCACACGCAATACCAATAGGATACATCATCCTGTGCCAGATGTGTATATCACCAAAAAGAAGGCCATCCACATAAATCCTCAAAATCCGTTGCACCCAAAAGAATTGAGGGTCTCGGTTGTCTTCATTAGGAATACACATGTAGCACTACAAAACAACAACGAATCGGTCATCCAGAAGAACTCATAAGGTCATATTTTTCATCATTCATCATTGACCTCTCACACCAACAAAAAGGAAAAAAAACAAAACAAAACTAAATATTAGAAATAAATTTCAAACGCGTCATTCTTATATATTTCAAAGTTTTAATGAAACAAACGAAATTCTTAATAAAATCATAAGTTCCAAATTCACAATACAACGAAATAAACCTATAATCAAATAAATAAAGAAGAGTGGCTGAATCAACATCCACAAATAACATCTGTGATAGGCTTCCTTAAAGCAGTCATCTCGGCTACACCTTCCCCATCCTGAGTTTCAAATTCATTCGCCTCGATCTCATCCTCATGTAATGAATGCCCAACCTGAAATTTTGAAGGTTATGGAGAAGCATGCAACTGATCGTCATCAGTCAAACAGAAGTCTGTATCTGATTGAGAGGAAGTCATCGAATGAATTTGTTAAGTGTCATAGTGGCCACCACAATATGCACTTATTTGCGAATTAGATACGACGACATATCACTTGGGATGAGTGATTTCTTCTTCCACATCCCAAATGTTCTTTCAATTACTCCACATAAGAAGGAAAAACGTTTGTTAGGCATTTCTTTTCTGCAACGGATCATGTCACTTGCTCTCTCAAAATCAGGAATATGGTATCAGGTGTCTGGATAGGGCTTCAGGTAGCCCCTCTGCATCGAATATCCGACATCAACCAAATAATATTTGTCTGTTAAGAAAGACACTATTAATGATAAATAATACATATAAGTAATAGGTTAACATAGCTAAACAAACTTGGAGGAGAGTGAGGCAAACACTGCGTTCAATTCTTTTTGCATAGGAAAAAAGACGGCTATCATGAGCACTCACTTCCCATCCCGCCATTACAAATGTGAATAACATGTTGATGTCACATACTGTTATGATATTTTGCGTAGTTGAACCACTCCGAGCAATGTACGTGACCTTTTTGTGGTTGGGTAATCGGGCATCTACGTGTGTTCCGTCGATTACCCTAACACAGTATTATTTTTCATTGTTAGAAAATCATTACATTCAGAAGTTAACATAACACGCTAATAAAACTTACCTTAAAATATGACATGTAACGAGAATCATTGACAATTTGTTCATGAGAAGTAGCGAACAATGGATCATCTGGCTTAATGATTTGCGACGCTAAGCTCACAAGTGCTTGCATAACTTTGGAGAAGTATCGGTTAATTGTTTCTGAGGAATGTTGGAATCGCTTTATAGCTCCTCTAACTAATTCGTTCTGTGAGAGAATGTATAATGTTATAGTCAACACCTCCCTAGTTGTCGTTCTGGAGGACCTTGGAGGTCATGATTAAGACACTACTCGTTAAGGAGATTCATAAAAATGGGTGCAGTTATTCGAAAAATATTGTTGTACCTTATCGGATATCCAGAAAGGATCTCACCCACTCATTTATCCCCAACAAAGGAGGACGTCATGCGAGGTATTCGATCAGTGCTGGAGCGATAGTACTCCAACAACAATATTGCAATAGTTGCAACCCATGACATTCTTTTAGGACGTTCTTGTTGCGGATCCATTCTAAAAGAAGAAATGTATTTGTATCAAGTAAATTGGGGAGAAGTAGTAGCAGCAAAATGAGATATTAAAAATATCAAGGACTACATGTTCTGGAAAATAAATAAAACTGCCAAAAAAAATACCAAAAAAAAAAGCTAGAAACATCAAAATATAAAATATGCGCATTCTTCCACCAAAACACAAAAATATTCAATGCGCAGTTTGGGCCGTAGCGCCATGAATATTTGCCTATGGGTAAAGTCCTCAATTTTTTTGACACATTTTGCATGAAAATGCATATCAACAACTACTTCTGGAATAGAATCCAAAGTTCCAATATAGTCTATGATGGTAAGTCAAGGGGAGCAGCAAGCGACGAAGCTGCAAAAGCATCAATCAATCTATCGAATGAGCTTTTCACGAAAATGTCCTTATCTTTCTTCCTCCTGGTAAGCTTGAGCCTCTTTGACAGGGAACTAGACTCCATTTTCTTCTGGTTAATACTAGGTCATTCTTCGTCACCTATAACCTGCTCAGGTGGCAAGTCATCTGGTATATCTACAAACCCCAACTCGTTTGGGTTGAATGTATATTTTCCCATTGAGACAACCCCCTTAAACATTATGTCCAGTTTATCTTCGAACTCCGGCTCAATTCTGCACTGCTTATATTTTTTTGTTATTTGCATTGCCTGTAACATTGTAGGGGATAAGCGGAGTTTAGAGGGCTTATTAGTTAAACCAAAACATTACTAGAATAAATCAAATGAAAGTATAATTATTACCTCTAATTTCTCGACCCACCATTCATATGGAGCATCGATTTTTCAATTGATTAGATCTTAACCAATGCCGGTGAATCCATGTTTCAGTTTCTTCCATATTTTTCACTCATTCAATTGATCTCATTTATTTTTGAATTTTAACACGTCGTGATCTTTTCCCGTCAATTCTTTAAACCTCTTTCCAATATTTTGTCAACAATTCTTGTTAAAATATGTGATTGGCCTATTTCCGAGCTCAATTTCTTTAATACAAATATTGCAAAAAATATATGTTACTTCCTTATCCCACATAGCTGATGGACCCACTTCATTCGTCTTAGCCATGTTGGAACTAAATGAAGAATTAATAATTAAACAAATGAAATAAACATATAATATCTTGTTAAATCAAACTGCAATGATGACGAAATAAGTCTAAATAAAAAAGCTGAGAATAATGAAAACTACAAAATAAAACTGAAAACATTTGCCTCATATATGGCTCTCTTATGCGTCAAATATGTCTCATGTACGGCTCATAGATGGATAATGCCTCAATATATGCCTCAATATTTGCCTCATATGTGACTGAGTATATGTCTCAATATATACCTCATAATATGCCTCAACATATTTCTCAACATTTGCCTCAGGTATGAAAAAAGCCTCAAGATTTTATTTGTTCAGGGAATATATCTTCAAAGGATTCGGTATCAAACATCAGTCATTCAACTGCCAAACCCGAGAAAAGCAAGAGACAACATACCCATCAAGGCTCAACAGATACATAAAATGAACAACCATTTAAAGATGAACAACAGCTCCCACAGTAAAGCATCTTCAAACAGTCCCTCAGAAATCTATACCACCAGTAAATCTCATACATAACTTCTTCAAATGAGTTTAGCTATCAATCATTAACCAATCAACTACCAAACCCAATAATAGTAAGAGTGAACTTTCGAATCAAAGCTCTGCAGAATTCAAAAGATGAATAACCATGTAAAGATGATCAGTAGTTCTCAATCATAGAGAATCATCTTCCAAAAAATCCCTCATAAAACTATATCAATAACAAACTATCTCATACAAAACATCTCCAAACAGAGACACAATTCGAAGGTAAAACAACATGAGTTCAATTTTCTAAATAGAATCAATCAAATAAGTTCAATTCTCTAGATAAAAAATTTGTTTAATGGAAGACCAGAAATCTTTGCTATAAAAAAGAATGAAAAGATGCTTGTAAAAAGGAATCTAACAGTGTAGATAAAAATAAACAATTGCAGAAAAAAAGGAAAAAACCGTTGATATATCCATAAACATGAGCCTAATAAAAGGGAAGGGCATCAAATGAAACACCCTGAATTAAAGCAAAAACAACAAATCTCGATCTGGATCCCCTTTACACCCATCACCTTGGATATTTTAAGCAACATATATAAGTACCTAGGTGAAATATGAAAATCATAGTTAACTGCATTTCTCACAGTTGAGAAGGTTGAGATTAAAATCACCACCAACTAAAGAGAATATAACTGCTTCCTTAATATAACTGCTTCGAGAAGTTATATAACCAAGCTTCCAACATCAAAAAGAGCATAAAAAAAAATCAGTGAGCAGATTCAGGTTGGGAGGTGAGTCTCATTTTTTCTCATGAGTAGAAGTGATGATATTAAAATTGTCACCAACTAACCAAGCTTCCTTAATACAACTGCTTTGGGAGCTCCCATCTAGCAACTTTATTGCAGCCACCATAAACAACAATAACTAAAAAGGAAACTCCAATAACATATACTCTGATATGATGAAATAGTGAATGATTCACAAGAATGTCCGCATTAATAAAATCTTCTTCCTTTGTTTCTCATTATTTTGCAAAGCCAAAAGAGTCGCAAGAAAATTGATAAACTTTAGTATATATGAACAAATATAATGCATATATCAATTAGAAATGAGTGGCAAATAAAGATTCATAATGCCAACCCCAAATAGTTAAGCTCTCTAATACCTCTTAAATTATTCCCCACTTTTTTAGATTAACCACTCCTCTTCCAGCTCAGTTCAAGCAAGAACAAGACAACTGTCCATATTATCCTTCCCAGGTTTATCAAAATATCTATTATTAACCACTTCTAAAGATTAAGAAGATTTGTCCTGAATCAAAGGCAAATCACCCTTATTCAAATAGAAATTAAAACTAGCAGAAGAAACAACATTTCCCAACACCTCCAAATTACCTTTATCAACATTTTCCACCACATTATCCTTAGATTAATCAAACAGATATTTTTCATCATCGTTACCCGTCTAAATAGCATCAAGATCAGTACCCTCATCTCCCTGAATAGCAATATGAAAAACACCTTCACATCCCTTAATACCAAATCTCACGGTTAACTGCTTTTCTCAAAATTCATAACCATCTTCTCAATGCATTTAAATACATTCACCCAACAATTTATCAATGCGCATTTCTCACAGTTGCAAAGACGCTAGGGTTAACGAAAACCCAGTAGGAACGGGGCATACAAAAACCAAAAATTGATGAAACAAATTTCGCAAAGAAAGAGAAAAAGCCCGTGCAATACCACAGATCGTAAGAGGATAACAAACATTAGAGGATACCGTGTAATATATACATGGAAGAAGAACAATGCAATACAGAGGGATAACCAGCGAAATTTGTTTCAAATGCACAAGATCTCGAAAGGAACGGTACTAGGCCACAGACAGGAATGGGAGAGGAGAAGGGCAGACGAGATCGAGGGGTGAGAAATGCTATCGCTGCGGGAAATCGATCGCAAGGCAAGCTTACTTAGGATTATATAAATACCACAAAATGTCTATAATTCAAAGCTAAAAAAAAATACTCTATAGATTGAAGCAATCTCCAAAGGCATGTAAAAGGCCTTCCAAGATAACGCTCAACATAAAATTCAAACAAAGTTAAAATTCAAACATTAAAATGCATGGTTGTGAGTGAGTCTTCGAACTACTAGTTTATGTTAACAATATCATGACATGCAGTGAATTGGAATAAAAAAAAATTAAATAATAAATGTTCCAAGAATTTGAAGTAAAAAAGGTAGGCAAGGTAGAGTGCTTGGATGCCATTGAAGTTATACACTCACAACATTGAATATTTATATCACAACAAATATACATACAGACATATTGAAGTAAATAAGTAAGTTAGGATGCAAAATTATCAACAGCCCATAAACTTGGAGATGCTCTAAATGCACGATAATAGAAAAAATCTTCTATTAGAGACCGAAGGGAAGACAAATCTACATATCAAATACTAGATCTGAGACTATTTACATTTTGGGTGTGGTGAGTCAATCATGTAAAATCCTTAAGAATAACATATTGGGATAGTACATCAAATTCTAAAACATTTGAAGAAAACCTCAACAAAGGAATTCTATCCAAAAAAGAGGATGATTTGTCTCTTGAAGCATATAAAGATGTAAACTAATAGGAGGTTAAATTTAGGACATTGAGCATTCTTCAAATACAACTTGGTGACTTTAAGTTAAAAAAAAAAGGTGATAGCAAGATTTACCACAAATACCATAACAACAACACAACAATAAAGTCTTTATCTCACTAAGTGGGTCAGCTACATGAATCTTTTTTCTCCATTGTGTACTATTGAGTGTTATATTTTAATTTAATTCTAATAAATTAAGATCATTTTTTATACAACATGTCAAGGTTTTTTTAGGTCTACATCGACATTTATTAACATAAGTTGAATCTAACATATCTACTCTCATAACCAGATTATCAGATAGTCATTTAATGTGACCAAACCATCTACAATGACTCTCTAATCTTGTCTGCCACTTGCGCTACAACAAACCTTTCACGAATATATTTGTTTTGCAGTTTGTCTCTAAGTGTAAAGCCACACATCCACCAAACATTCTCATCTCAGCAGCACTTAGCCTAAAGCTTCCCTTTTATAGGCCAACATTCTGCGCCATAAAACATTGCAAGTCTCACCAACATCTTATAAAATTTTTGTTCAATTCTAAAGGAATTTCTCTATCACACAATAGGCCTGATACATTCCTCCACTTCAACCATCCAACTTGAATTCTACCAATAACATCTCCATCTATGTCACCATCACTTTGAACAACAGACTTGTTCACTCTTTTTAATCATTTGATCAAACATTGTTACAATTCTGACATTAGATCTACTACTATTAAAATTATACTCCATGTATTCAGTGTTAGATCTACTTAAACGGATGTCTTTAGACTCTAAAGTAGCCCTCCATAATTCAAGTTTTTCTTGAACTCTTTCTGACGCGGAGCTTGATGGTCGATTGAACCGGCCAAGACAGGGTCTCGATCAACAGAAGACTGGACCAGCCCTGCATGGGGCGGGATTTGTCGCCCACTTTTTTCCCTCTTTTTTTCATTTCCTGCTTATCTATCTTCAATTTATGTGTTTGCTTATGATATATTCTATTTTATTTCAAATTTCTGCCTAGAGGCATTTTTCCTTGCTATGATTGTATATGAGACCAGGTGGTGATTCGGTTGTACCATGCTCCAAGGAGGTTTTTATCCTCTCTGATTCCCTTCCCCACTCTCCTCCTTCACAGCTCCTTGTCGCCGGCCCGCCCTCTTCCCTATAGCCCAGCCGCCAGCCTTCACCCAGGCGGCCTGCTCTTTGCCGCCAGCTAGGCCCCTTCTTCCCCTGTAGCCCAACCAACAACCGTCACCTAGCTCGCCTGCTCCCAGCTATCAGACAACCGCTCTGCACTTCCAATTCTACCCACATACCTTCCTTTTCCATCTCCCTATTCTAGCTATCGACTGCCCTACAACCCCTACATCTACCCTTGATTCCTAGCCCTCTCCCACTTCAACCCTCAACCACTTCACCTACACCACTGCTGCCCCCGAATCTTCAAGAGGGATATTGATTTTTGTGGTGTTCTCATTTCTATTTTGGGGTCGTGATTGTAACACTACTCACTTGCTTAATAAAATTTGCTTCTGTCATATCATGATTGGTTAATTTCGGTATTATTTGGTACCAAAGCTAGCCTAAACCTCGTTATATCCTGAGGTTTCCTAGCATCCCCCTTAACTCCCACCAGAAATTTTCTTTCATATCATCAACCACCCATTCCAAACTCAAACCTTAATCATGCTGCCGCAGAATGTCGGATCCTACTCGGGTTGAGATACTGCGGGAGATCCATCATCTACAACAAAAACTAGTAGAGATAGATGATAGGATCCAGATTACCCTTGACTGCGATATGTAGAGTCGAAGGGGAGACAGGGTTGAGGATCTGAATCCATTCCACAGAGAAGATATCAGGGACGAGGAATAACGGCCAAGCCGCTTCAAAATTAAATATCAGAGGAGGCCGATGGAGGCCACAGAAACTTCAAAATCAAAATGAATATACCAGAGTTTGATGGAGATATAGATTCAGAAGCGTTCATTGATTGGCTGCAATCTATTGAGTGAATCTTTAAATAATAAGATGTGCCAGAGGATAAGCGGTAAAATTAGCAGCTATCAAGTTGAAAAAAAAACCGTCTTTATGGTGGGCGAACTTACAGAGATAGAGAAAAAGAGAAGACAGTGCTAATATTACCGAGTAAGAAAAGATGAAGAAAACAATGCAGAATTTTTGAGACTCCACCACCTGCAACAGTGAGAACTTACAGTGAAGGAATTTACAACTCAATTCAAACAGTTATAGATAAAATGCGAGTTGATCGAGCCCGAGAAGCCCAGCATAGCCCGATACCCTGGAGTCTGAAGCCTGTATTATCAATGCGGTGCAGCTACAACCATACTAGACGTTGAGAAAGGTTTAAACCCTAGCCTTGAAGGTGGAAAGACAGCACAAACAAGGCAGACAACAATCTTCATTCAAGCAACAACTTTCAGTCAGGCGGTCACCTACAACTACTGCAACCAACAGGGGTACCTTGGAAGGAGCTAGCAAGATCGGACGGGGAAATGATAAGCCAGATCAAAGTGGGAAGAGGCTGAAGAAAAGTAGTTAATCCAGTACAGTACCAACCAAGAAGTGTTTCAGGTGTCACGACTACGGACACAACGTACAGTTGTCATACTAGTTGAGTTGTCACATTCACAGATTAGGGAACGGTCAAGGAAGTGGAGGACAAGGAGTTAGAGGATAGTCCAGAGAAAAAACTTCAACTCCAGGGGGATGAGGTAGAAATGCTAATCATACGAAGAGTTTTGCAGTGAGAGCTGGAGCGAGATTAATCCTGGTTGAGACACAGTATCTTTTGCACCAAGTGCACGGTAAAGGGCAAGATTTGCAACTTGATCATCGACAATGTGAGTTGTGAGAATATGATGTCCACGCTGATGGTCAAGAAATTAGGATTGGTCATATAGAAACATCCCCAGTCCTACTCTCTTACCTGATTGAAGGAAAACGAGATACGCGTGGATCAGCAGTGTTTGATCGAATTTTCAATTGGAGATCGGTTGCAGGAACAAGTGTGGTGTGATTTGGTGTCGATGGATGCGTGTCATATTTTGTTGGGAAGACTTTAGCAGTTCGACCGTAAGACTTGGCATGACAACTTCAAGAAAACCTGCTCCTTTGAGAAGGATAGGAAACTAATTGTGTTTATTAACTATTAAGGATGCAATAGGCGGAGGCGACATGGAGGAAACATTAGTCCCACAAACCACCTTTATGCAGTCCTTTCAAAATGCTCTAGTGGCATTGGTATTACCTCTCCTGGAAGAAACTGATGAGAGTGAGATACCAGCACTACTACAAACATTACTATAGGACTTACAGGATGTAATCACTAACAATCTTCTAGAGAGATTATTGTCACTGAGGGACATTCAACACGCCATAGACCTTATACACGGATAAGTGTTGTCAAATCAGTCTGTCGACAGATTGAAACCAACATAGTACAAGGAGTTGCAGCGATAAGTACAAGATATCATCGCGAGGGGGTCGGTCAGAGAAAGTATCAGTCTGTGTGTTGTAAGGACGATTCATGACATATATGTATTGACAACAGAGTCATCTACAAGAACACAATTAAATACCGATTTTTCATACCTTGCCTAGAAGATCTCTTGAGTCAGTTACATGTAACTATCATATTTTTCAAGATCGACTTACGCAGTGGGTATCACCAAATCCAGATGAGGCTAAGAGATGAGTGGAAGATTGCTTTTAAGGCACAAGATGATTTATACGAATGAAGGGTTATGCCTTCGGCTTATCAAACGCGCCAAACACTTTCATGAGATAGATGAATTAGGTATTTTAGACCCACATTGGAAAATTAGTGGTGATGTACTTTCACGACATTCTAATATACAGCCGATCTGAGGAGGAACACTTAAGACACTTAAGGGCTGTGTTTGAAATATTAGGAGATGAGAAACTACATGCCCACCTGAAGAAGTGTCACTTAATGACAGAGAAAATATGTTTTTTGAGTTATATTGTGCCTAAAGCAGGCATTCAGATCGACCCTACAAAAATTGAGGCCCTTACGAGTTGGACTGCAGCACAATCATTCATCGAGCTAAGGTAGTTTCTGGGACTAGCATCATTTTACAAGCGATTTATTAAGAGTTTCAACATTATCACTTCCCCTCTGACAAACATTTTGAAGGGAGATAAATTCGAGTGGACAGAGGTAGCTCAAATAGTTTCACTACACTGAACAAGAATGTGACCCAAAAGCCAAACTTAGTATTACCTGATTTCAACCAATTGTTCGAGGTAGAGTGTGATGCATTCGTCATAGGGATCAGTGCGGTTCTAAGCTAGGGAGGTAACCCCATTGCCTTTTTCAATGAAATGATTCCAGGAGGAAGTACTCCACAAATGACAAGGAGTCTCATGATATTTTAAAAGCTCTTGAGCACTAGAGTCATTACATGTTGACGAGGGAGTTCATGTTGTTCACGGATCACGAAGCCTGCACTGGAGTTTTTAGCATCGTTCCAGTTATTGCTTAAGCACAAGCCAGAGAGACAAAACTGCATAGTAGACGCACTGATTAGTTGTCACCTGTTGATCCTGTCAATGTAGACTTGAGTTATGGGATTTGAGATAGTAAAGTGCATGTACGAGGCAAATGAAAACTTTAAGGAGATCAGGGAGCGATGTCAGAAGTCTTCTGAGCAGTACTATAGAGCTTGTTCTACTATGGTAAGTTGTGCATTCTTAGGTACTTCTTGAGGGAGGCCATTATCCAGGAGAGCTATCGTGGACAACTGGAAGGACATTTTGGCTGGGACAAGACTTTCCCACTGGTGAGATAGCACTACATTTGACCCCAACTGACGAGATATGTGGAGCGACACATCAAACAATGCAGGATTTGTCATATGGAAAAAAGAAAGGGCAGAATGTTGCATTGTACACTCCATTAAAAGTGCTAGAGGCATCATGGGTAGATGTTAGCATTGACTTCATGGTGGGTCATCCATGAACGTAGAGGAACAAGGACTCGGATATGGCATATTTAGTACTCAGCCACAGGACACTAAACACGTCTCATGTCGCCAATTTGTATTTCTAAGAGACCGTGATATTGCAAGGAATTCCCATGACCATCTCATCCGACAGAGACGTTGAATTTCTAACTAACCAGAGGATGTTGTGAGTGAAGTTGGATGCTAAACTCCAATTTAGTTTAGCAATTTATCCATAGACTGAGGGTCAGACGGACGAAGTAAATAGAAGCCTGGGAAATCTTCTGAGGTGTTTTGTGGGAAAGAAAATTAACCTGTGGGATCTAATTCTAGCTCAAGTCGAGTATGCATACAACATATCCGTGAATAACACTACAGGACGCACTCCATTCGAGATTTTATACAAGCGCAACCCGCTCACGCCACTTGAGTTGGTATCACTCCTGCTGACATCAAAGATCTGTAAGAATGTTGAAGCATGGTGCATGAGATTCAAAAACTCCATGAAGAGGTTGGAAAGGAGATTATTGAGCAGAACCATAGATATCAGACATTGGCGAATAAGTCCAGAAAGAAGGTGGCGTTTCAAGAAGGATACTTATGGATTAGGCTGAAGGAGAGATTTCCAATGGGAGCATTTGAAAAACTCAAGTCCAGAGAAGATGGACCATTCAGAAAGTCTATTGACAACAGCTACAAGATCGACCTGTCAGAAGACTACAATGTTTCTGCCATGTTCAATGTCATAAACCTAACACTGTACTCCGGGGATCCAAAAACTTCGATGAATGAGATCGAAGCTCCCCCAACCTCGATAGACTAACACAGGGCTTGATGACAAGCTAATCTAGCAAAGACAATCCAACTAGAGGTTGAACCGACCTTGCATGAGGAGTGACAACGACTTTATATATGTTTAAAAATACAAGAATTTGATGCTACTGCTAGAAGATTTAATTCTCCGGCAACGGCGCCAAAAACTTGACAGCGGTTGTAGATTAGATAAAGATGTATATAAAATATTCAATAATTACAAAGTCACATTAATCAACGCAAATATATGTATCGCTCAAGTAATACAAGGCTCTAATGAAGTCCTGGATATCGATCCCACAACGAGTAATATTAGAGACTATAAACTAAGATTTTTGAAAATCAATACTTAATCACAACAATAAAATTAAAATTGTTTATCTGTAACTAATAGGCAATTGAAATAAATATGTAATTTTAATAACTCTTAAATAACTAATTCTACTAACATTAATAGACAATTGAAATAAATATGTAATTTTAATAACTCTTAAATAACTAATTATACTAATAAATTAGTTAAATGTGATATTCAATATATAAGAAAGCATCCTTCTCCTTGTCAAGAAATTATAGTGAATTCCAATGTGATATTCAATATATAAGAAAGCATCATTCTCCTTGTCAAGAAATTATAGTGAATGGTCTAATGTGAGTTCAATACGAAAAAAACATCATTCTCCTTACTAAGAAATTAAAGTGAATGGATAAAGTGAATTAGTTCAAATTGAATTGCGTCAAATAGAAGTATATTTATTCTTTACCCTTTGGTCCAGACATAAAGAACATTGACTAATCCTATGCTTATTTACTGAATCTACGGCTANCTGAATTAGTACAAATTGTATTGTGCCAAATAGGAGCATACATATTCTTTACCCTTTGGACCAGACAAAAAGAATATTGACTAATCATATGCTTGGTTACTGAATCTGCGGCTATGCTGGGAGGATACCAGCTCTCACTTCGGAGCTCCCACGCTCCCCTCGCCTAAGGGATAACATCTACACTTCAGCACCCAAATGATAAGACCAAATTGAGGATTTTAGTCTGTCACTTTAAAATCTCCAATTCTACGCCCGATAATTTTTATTTCCCTATTTATTTGCACCCAACTTTCAAGGACTTTGACCTCCCTAAATCTTAGATGTAATCTTCACTTTAGTTGTAAAACTCAACATATTTTAACAAATCAGTTGGCCATATTGAAAGTAAATTAAGATTGAAGTGCTTTGATCATCACACCATCTTTAACATTCTCATGGCACAACCAATTTAAATCATCATTACACAAAATCTCAAGACAAGGAGAAAGAAGAGAAAATTACTCAGAACTCATGGAGAAGATATAACAAAACTTGGAATTTATTTATAAAAGCAAAGTCATACAAACTTTAATAAGTAAATACAACTTATCTCTAATTCCTTCCCAAGCAAACTCCTCGAAGTTTGTCTGAATCTTTTCATTTTTTTGCAGCACATAGAATTCTCCTTCGAAGCGGCAAAGAGGAAGAAATCTCTCACTTTCCTTCCACTCTTACAATCTCTCGAAGAATTCCTCACATAACTAACCACTCTCTACACTCTAATGAGCACTACAAACAACAAAGACTCCACAAACATCCCATGGACACCACCTTTTTTGGCCTCCAAATTGTTTCTTTTAAAGTTGTAGAAGAGTTTTCAAGAGTTGCCCAAGCGTCCCTTCTAAAATCTTTCACATTCAATGCATCTATTTAGAGAACTGACATGCTCATCATCGGCAGCCTCGATGGCGTCGTTGGTGACCTTCTAGAATATTTATTCTAGACTCTCGCGAAAAACTCATCGTCGGCGGTGTCGAGCCTGCTATCGGCGCCCAAGATCAAATCTTCATATTTTGGTCCTTTTGCTCCAAATTTGCTCCTTTTTTCATCTTTTTGTTCAATGACCATAATTCAACATACATGCAACAAAACATCAAAAATACCTTTCTTTAAAGTGCAACATCATCAAAATCAGTGTAAAATAGGTATGAAAATCTCAACATGTTTTCCCTTGGTCAAAATCCCCCAAACTTAACTATTAATTGTCCTCAAGTAATTTTAGTACTACATAAAAGTCTCTCATGTGGTAAAGTTTTAATTTATAAATACTATAAGTTTGATTTAAGTAAATACCATAGTGAGATTTTCAGAAAAATTTCAAGTATTTAAATTAACTCTGTAGATACAATACTATCTAGTCATCAAGTTTAAGAATTCAAGTTTTCTATTTATTTCAAGAATGATTATATGTTGAAATATCAAGTCACTTAAAATATTCAAATGATAGGAACTTCATGAGAACATTACTAATAAAAGATGCTATTCCATAAATATAAGTTCAGGATTGTATTTAGGTTCTCCCTTTAGGTAGGTCCAAGTAAAGCCAATTTTTTATTAGGCATCTCCTCAAACTTCTCCTCACTTATATATNCACTAGTAAAAGATGTTAATCCATAAATATAAGTTCAAGAATGTATTTAGGTTATCCCTTTAGGTAGGTCCAAGTAAAGCCAATTTTTTATTAGGCATCTCCTCAAACTTCTCCTCACTTTTATATTTTTTTTTTCTCATTTGGATTGCTTTCAATCTTATATTTTTTTTCTTTTTCTTTTAGGGATTGTTGTCAATTTTTTTTTTTTCAAGTGAGGATTACTATATCTGGATAGCATTTAATGATTTTGAACATCACATTTCTTTCCTTAAATTTGAAACTCAAAGCATTCATTTACCTTATAAGTGTTTCATAGTTTTTACATAATTGAGCCTCAATCTTTTCTTCTCAAATGAATTTCCAAGATTCATAACACTTCAAAATATAGTTTCCTTTATTTTAAATAATTAACTATAGTCTTATTCTTTTATACTAAATATCTTAATCTACAAAATTAATTTTCCTTACAAAAAAAATTCATTTAAATATACCATAATATTTAATATCTACAAAATATAGTTCTCTGAATAAATTCATCACATAAAATCATATTAATAATTTTTGAAAATATTTAAATTGAGAACATCTAATAGTTAATATTTTTCTTTCATCCCCAAACTTAAATTTTTCAATATGGAATATTTTAAATAATTAACTATAGTCTTATTCTTTTATACTAAATATCTTAATCTACAAAATTAATTTTCCTTACAATTGACTATAATCTTATTCTTTTATATTAAATATCTTAAGTTACAAAATTAATTTTCATTACAAAATCATTCCTTTAAATCTACCATAATATTTAAATATCTACAAAATATAGTTATCTGAATTAAATTATAAATTCATTTAAATATACCATAATATTTAATATCTACAAAATATAGTTCTCTGAATAAATTCATCACATAAAATCATATTAATAATTTTTGAAAATATTTAAATTGAGAACATCTAATAATTAATATTTTTCTTTCATCCCCAAACTTAAATTTTTCAATATGGAATGATACAGGTAGAAAAAAAATTCTAAATATAAATCACACCTCAGTACTTGAGGCATTGTCATCATTCTAAAATTTTTGCAGTCCTCAAAATTTTTACTTCAACTGGTCTGTAATATTAGGAGCTTTCTATACATATAAATCATTAGAGAATTTGTTGGGTAATGAAATTTTAAAATAAGTACTGAAACTAAATATTATACAAACACAATATTTCGCTAACACATCCACAATACTAAACAAAAAATAATTATAAAGATATTAAAATACAAATAAAAATTACATCACATTACAATTTTACAAAGTACTAATCAACATCTATTATAACTACACATGCAAATTTCAACTACCACAGTAAACATTTATAACAATAATTAAAAATTATCCAATTGCAACATAAAAATAAAAAATAAAGTACAAACAAACAAACATCTATCTCTATTACACAAATTACAAAATAAAAGTACATCAATTACTATCATATACCAAAATCCCATGTTATATTTTTATCTCTCTGGTCAGTAGGTGGATTGGGCCGATATTGAGTATAACGGGGGCATTCAGGAAAAGTAACATCAGGCTCACCTCTGTAGTGTCGGGCCTGAGCTTCGTAGTAAGCTATCTTCGAAGTCAGAATGCCTCTGTAGGTACTCACTATCATAATCGTGTCTATGTTCTAATCCTCTGATTCATTCATTTAATTTCTGTAGGTACTCACTATCATAATCATGTCTACATTCTAATCCCCCAATTCTTTCATTTATTAGCTCTATACTCTTTCGTTGCAATGTCAACTCATTTATTAAATCATTCAGGGTAGGGGAACTAGAGGAAGGGTAGTCATAACTAGTAGAGGGGATATCTCTACTAGTAGAAGGTTCTTGACTCCTCCCAGATTTCCATTTTTCATGGGATTCATATGTTTTCAAATTAGCTTTACTAACGGGTTTCATAGAGTAAACACATTCTTCATCATCTCCAGCTTCAACTCCAGAAATTTAGCAAAGTGCATAAATGAGGTCAGAATGTCTCAGTCCTCCACTTGTTTCACTCTTTGTCGTGGTCAATATATTCTTAAAAATAATTCTCCCCACATTTATAGTTTAATTATTCTAAATACAGAAATTCAGAATAGTTCTATCTGTTGTTACCTCACTATGGTGATAGGTAGGTAATAGAGTAGATGAAATAAAATAGTATCACGCTTTAGATATGACATTCAACATGGAAGAAGAAAATTTTATCCGTTCTCGTTGTTTTATCTTCCATGTCCCTTTCCCATCAGTGAGAAAGTTGATGACATCATTCAGCGGGCCTTCCATTGTACTGAAGGTTTCATAATGGCAGCTATAGGAGTCTGGGACTTCATAAAAGGAGTTAATGCGGGCGACACTAAATTCAACAGAAAATCCCCGTACTCGAACGGTTTCGTCCTCAGAATAGTACACATTGGCATAAAATTCTTTCACAATATTCGCAGCAACCTTATTGGTGGTATAACAGAAGTTTTCCGACCTCCGTTCGGTAATAACTCGTTCAATTTCTCCTCCCGGACTCTCAAAAACTTGATCTTGTATATATTTCTTCCCTTCAAATACTGAAGTAAATTTTGACTGAGCCTTCGCATTGACGAAGCGAGACTCGTCAAACTCAAGTCGCCTCTTTTGTCGCGGAGTCATGTCAATCTAATCAAAATTATAAAAAAAATTTCAAAATACACTTCAAATACTCAAATAACAGCTTCCAAGTGTTCAAAACTAAATTCCATGAATTTCTTCCAAATATTTTCTCCACATTCTCAAATTTTCATGTCCTCAATGTGGAAGTAATTCAAGGTGAAAATCAAATATTTTTAGATTGATGTAAAGCTCTTACCAAGAGATGATAAAATCTAGTGTCTAAATGCTTTAAAATGGCCCCCAAATCCAAGATCTTCAAGCCCTAGATCGAAATTTTCATTTTTTAAGAGAAAGAGGATGATGAATAGTGGCGGTTGACTGGTCAAAATCACGGTTAAAAGTATTTGTTTTGGGATCTCGTCGACGGTGGGGTCTTCGGCGCCGTCAGCGATCTCTATTGAATTAATAACCTAAGTCTCGAGAAAAATCCGCTGTCGGCGGCGTCGATGGCGCCGTCGGTGAGATTTTCAAAATTGGGTCAATTTCCAGATTTTTGCGATTTCGATCAATTTCAAGCATCGACGACATTCGTTCAATAATTATAGACATAAATTTTAAGTGATTAAATGATATACTAACACAAATAAACATTCACAACACAAAACATCACAATTATATATAAATTCCAAAGGTTACAATATAAGTTACAAGACACACATAATTTTGGTATGTTCTCAACATTGATACATCAATTCAGCGTCGCAATCCAAGCCACAACACTCTAAACGCTGAAAACAAACATTTTATGCTCAATCTCAACTATACAAGATCTAAAAGAAAATTCGAAAGCAAAGCAAGCACAAAATTCAAATCAAATTACACACATAGACATACAGGTAGTAAAGTAAATCTACTACTCCTCTGATTCAGTGCTTGTTTCTCCTCTGATATCACCCATCGATTGAACATGAACGAAGAGGTTATAGAATGGTCGAATGGGAATTCTTTAGTAGAGTCCTCTTCTATCAATCCCATCTTTCTCATCAGTCGTATCAAACTTCCTTCCATATGTCCAAAGTGATCAAAATGTTTTTTCATCCTCCAGTCTAGATGATCAAAAAAATCAGAGATATTGTTAATTGCATTCATAACATTTTGCACATTTTTCTCCAGTTTCTTGATTCTGCGCAGGATCACTAGTGTCATGTCTGGAACTAAAGGCTGAATAGAAAATGAATTCTGAGACGATTGATACGTAATAATAGTCATATCATTCTCATCTTCATTGGTTGGGAACTTCTGGGTTGGGTCCAAAGGCTTCCAAGGTAAAAGTACATTCTCAATTCTCATAAAGTACTTGAAACTGACTGCAGAGTAAGAAAATTGTTGAAGGATATTCAAGCTCATAAGTTGATCCATGAACGATCAGACTCAAAACAAACTTCACAATTATCGATCAAATATCAATCGACAGTCTCATTTGAATGCAGTAATTCAGAATAGCACTTTCTTTAGTAACTTTACCGATCCTCATTGTCGGTAATAGTTTTGTAGAAATGAAGAAGTACCAGTGTTTAGAAACGGGGTTTAAAAGTGTAGCAGAGAAACTAACATACCCGTTTTCTCTCATTTCCCCGTTTTCAGTCTCGTCCGTCAAAAATTGGTATATCTCATTCATCAGGTTTCTTGTCGGGACGAAGTTGAAATAATGGCAGACAAGAACATTCTCGATCATATATTTCATTAATCCATGCAGGAGTAAAAGTTATTCATTTACCTCACACATAGACGACTCTCTGGTTGATTCCATGCAAATTAGCATAAAATTTCTTCACCACAGAAATGACTACGGCGGCAGTAGTGTAGCACAACACTTCCTATCGCCGTCTCACAATCATCTCTTCAATTACTGTCGAAGGATTGTTCAATCCTCGATTCATGAATCATCTTCTTTTAATTAATCTCCTATTTATCAACACTTTATTGAAGATTCGTTGCGCCTCGGAACTAATGAACTTTCTCCAGTTAAACACTCGCAATCTATGGTTTTCAGGGGAATTGGACGTCATAGGGATGAATTTGGTAGAGTTTCAATTCGTTTTTCGGGAAACACGAACTTAGGAACCGAATTTGGAAGTTTATAAGGAGTAACTCCCACCTAAAACCACCAAAAACCGTTATTTCAAACTCTGGAAACCGTCGTCCCGCCGTTCTCACCGTCGGCGGCGTCGATGGCGCCGTCGACGAGCCTTTAGAATTAATTGCCTAGATGGCGCCGACGGCCAAAATTTCACAGTTTTGCTTTGGTCTGAATGGATTCCAATTTTTTTACGGATCCAATTTTTATGATGATTCAAGGGCAAACATGAGTAATAGAGTTCAATACTACCACAAACTATCAATAATTTCAAATAAAACTACTATAATCGCAATAAAAATAAAGATAATTATGGGTTGTCTCCCATAAAGCGCTTGGTTTAACTTCGTTAGCCCGACCTATTCAAATATTATTAGTCTTTTACCCTCAAAATTTGGTCTTTTAAGCTCAAAATACGGTTTAATCTGTCATTAAAACCTCTTTAAAATTTAATCTTTTACCCTAAAAATACAGTTTTAATCTGTGTCCATTTACTTTAAATATATTCTCAGTTTTTTTATCTTCAATTTCAACAGCGTCGTAAGTATAAACTTGAGTCACAGTAAAGGGTCCTAACCAACGAGGCTTCAATTTTCCAGGGAATAACTTCAGTCTTGTATTGTAAAACAAAACTTCTTGTCCTGGTTCAAACTTCTTCTGGTTAATCTTCTGATCATGTCATAACTTTAGTTTCTCCTTATAAATTATGTCATTATCATAAGATTAATTTCTTAATTCTTTCAATTCATTCAATTGTAACAATCTCTTCTCACCAGCATCTTTCAAATTATAATGTTCTTTCAATTCATTTAATTGTAACAATCTCTTCTTACCAGCATCTTTCAAATTATAATATCTTTAATCGCCCAATATGCTTTATGCTCCAATTCTACTGGTAAGTGACAAGTCTTTCAAAAAATCAGTCTTAATTCATTCAATTGTAACAATCTCTTCTCACCAGCATCTTTCAAATTATAATTGAATTCTTTAATCATCCAATATGTTTTATGCTTCAATTCTACTTCTAAGTGACAAATCTTTCCAAAAATCAGTTTGAAAGGAGTCATTCCAATAAGAGTTATAAGTAGTCCTGTAAGCCCATAATGCGGTATCCAATCTAGTGGACCAATCTACTCTACTAGGATTTACAGTCTTCTCAAGTATTTGTTTAATCTTTCTATTAGAAACTTCAGCTAACCCACTAGTTTGAGGGTAAGAGGAAGTAGATATTCTATAAATAATATTAAACTTTTCTATCAATCTCTGAATGTATTTATTCCTAAAATGGGATCCTTCGTCAGTAATAATCATTCTCGGCATTCCGTATCTAGTAAAAATATTTTTAATTAAAAATTTTGAAACACTTTTAGCTTCACAACGAGGTAAAACTTGTGCTTCAATCCACTTTGAAACGTAGTCGACTGCAATTAATATGTATAATTTCACAGATGAAGGAATAAATGGTCTCATAAAATCTAATCCTCAAACATCAAAAATCTCAACTTCTAACATGAAATTCAGAAGCATTTCATTTCTTCTAAATATATTGCATACTCGTTGGCATCGATCACAAGTTTTTATGTATCTGTAAACATCTCTAAATAGAGTTGGCCAATAGAATTCAGCTTGTAAAATTTTATAAACAGTTTTATCAATCCCAAAATGTTCTTCAAATTCAGAATCATAACATTTCTAAATGATTTGTTCAGTTTCTTCATAAGGTGCACATCTTCTCATAATAAGATCCTTACATTGTTTATATAAATTAGGTTCATCCTAAAAATATATTTTCGCATCATGAATGAATTTTCTTTGTTGTTGCAATGTCAGCATAGGTGGCAAAATATCACTTACAATATAATTAACAATATTAACATACCATGATATTTTCCGCTCATTAATATTATAAAATTATTCATCAGGAAAATTGTCTGTAATTTCATTTTCGGTGTCAGATAATTCATGATTTTCTAATCTCGACAAATGATCAGCAATTTAATTATCAATTTTATTTCTATCCACAAAATCAAACTCTTGCATCAAAAGTATCCATCTAATTAAATTTGGTTTGACATCCTTCTTTTGCATCAGATATTTAATAGCAGAGTGATCAGTGTGCATAACACATTTAGTCTCAATTAAATAAGATCTAAATTTGTCTAAAACATACACAATGACAAGTAACTCTTTTTCAGAAATAGTATATTTAATTTGAGCATCATTAAGTGTTTTAATAGCGTATTATATAATTTTAAAAAATTTTCATATATTTTGTCCAAAAACAGCTCCAAGAGCATAATCACTAGCATCGCAGATCAGTTCAAATGGTTTCCCCCAGTTAGGTGAAACTATAATAGGGGTTGTGAATAATTTTTCTTTTAATAACTCAAAGGCATTTAAACAGTGTTCATTAAATTCAAATTTCTTGTCATTTTCTAAAAGTTTGCATAAAGGTTTAGTAATTTTTTAAAAATCTTTAATAAAACGCCTGTAAAAACCAACATGTCCAAAAAAACTTCTAACCTCTCTTATTAATTTAGATATAACTTGAATTTTTGTTGGATCTGCTTTCATACTATTTTCCTAAATTTTATGCCCTAACACAATTCTTCCTGCAACCATAAATTGACATTTTTCCCAATTTAGAACTAAATTAGTTCTTTTGCATAACTCCAAAATTTTTTCAAGATAATTTAAGCATGCATCAAATGATGTTCCAAATACAGAGAAATCATCCATAAATACTTACAATCTATCATCAATTAACTTACTAAATATAGACATTATACATCTCTGGAATGTTGCAGGTGAATTACATAATCCGAAAGGCATTCTTCGAAAAGCAAAAGTTCCAAAATGACTAGTAAATATTGTCTTTTCTTGATCCTCACAAGCAATAGAAATTTGATGGTAACTGGTATATCCATCTAAAAAACAAAAAATATTTGTGTCCAGCAAGTCTATCTACTATTTGGTCTAAAAATGATAAAGATAAGTGATTTTTCCTAGTGACAGTGTTTAATTTTCTATAATCAATGCAAATACGTCACCAGTAACTTGTCTGATAGGTATTAATTCATCATTCTCTTTTGTTTCAACAGTCACTCCTCTTTTCTTAGAAACACAATGAATTGGACTTACCCAAGCGCTATCTGAAATAAGATATATAATTCCAGTGTCCAACAATTTCAAAATTTCCTTCTTGACTACTTCTTTCATCACTGGGTTTAATCTCCTTTGTAGATCAACTCTTGGTTTATATTGTTCATCTAGTATAATTCTGTACATACAGATCGAATGACTGATTCTCTTAATATCAGTTAAGGTTCAACCAAAAACTTTCTTATATCTTTTTAATGTATCCAAAAATTTTTGCTCTTACAAATCATTTAATTCTAAAGATATAATAACAGGTAGTGTAGATAAGTTTCCCAGAAACACATACTTCAAGTAGTGAGGCAATATTTTCAACTCAAGTTCAGGTGGTTTTATAATTGACGGAACTAAATTCTTATCAGTACATACTTCAAGTGGCTAGGTAATACTTTCAACTCAAGTTCAGGTGGTTTTATAATTGATGGAAATAGATTCTTATCAGCATTTTTGTAATATCCAACATCTCAAATCTTTCCTGAATATAATCTAATTCTTCATTTTCTAATTCGTCCAAAATAACTTCATCATTCTCTTCAACAAGGAAATAGATTCTTATCAGCATTTTCTGTGATATCCAACATCTCAAATCTTTCTTGAACAATTCATCTCAAGTTCAGGTGGTTTTATAATCGATGGAAATAAATTTTTATCGGCATTTTCCGTAATATCCAACATCTCAAATCTTTCCTGAACATAAAAATAGATTCTTATCAGCATTTTCCGTAATATCCAACATCTCAAATCTTTCTTGAACATAATAAAATAGATTTTTATCAGCATTTTTTGTAATATCCAACATCTCAAATCTTTCCTGAACATAATCTAATTCATCATTTTCTATTTCGTCCAAATTAACTTCATCTGTATCTTCAAATTGTTCTTTCTCTTCAAATATTCTTTAAAATGCTCGTTCAATAAATGTTCACTAATTTCCATGTGAAAGTATTCATTCTCTCTTTCAACAGCAGGGTATTTCATAGATTTCATAATGTTAAAAGTCACTTCTTGATCGTTAACTCTCATAGTTAATTCTCCCTTTTAAACTCTATCATAGTTTTTCCAGTAGCTAAAAACGGTCTCCCTAAAATGATAAGATTTTTTTATCTTCCTCCATATCTAAGGGTCTGTTTGGCGCAGCTGTGGATTATTTATAATCTGCTGATAAGCAGATTATTCTGATAATCTGATAATCTGTAGATTATCAGAATAATCTGGCTTGCTGTTTGGGCCAGCTTATTGAAGCTAGCTTATTGGTGGTTAAATGACATTACTGCCCCTATGT
>JXCR01089926.1:126301-142707 GCA_002079205.1 Phalaenopsis hybrid cultivar
TCTATTTCTTTAATACACAAATCACAAAAAATATTTGTAACGTCTTTGTCCCACATTGCGGAGTGGCCCCCCTCAACCACTTTAGACATGATTCAACAGCAGGGTCGTGTAACTACTCTGAATAAAAACATATTAAGGAGCATACATGTCATGGAACCAACAAACTGAAAAAAAACTAAATAATCAGAACACAATAAGGATTGTGTGAAAGCACTTTTAGGTGATGCAACAAATGAAATCAATACTCAGAATGGTGTTGAGGATCTCCAAAAGAAAAAATAAATAAATAATCTTTATATGATTCAATAAACTAAAATGGAGAAATCAGAACACAAAAAATAATTTGTATATTCAATAAACTAAAATGGAGAAATCTGATACTATAGGATTAAAATGGCCACATTCAAATGAATATTCAAGGGGTCTAATTGAAAATATCTAGTACAGAAAAACTATATAAACTTGATGCATCATGGGATGTGCCACTACACAAAGCAGCGTACAAAGTTATAAATGTTAGTTAAGAATTCATCACTGCAAAATAAACAATGAGCTCTAGTCATTGATTTAGCAATTAACTTGTTATCATAATCGTAATCTTTTATCAGTTTTCATATTCTATACCTCATATTTAATTCGGTTGGAGTCAAATTATATTTTAAACTCTTGTGATTTATGAATACATCACATCTCACTTCATATAAATAATGTCTTGAAATTGTGAAAGAAAAAAACAATTGCAATCAACTCTTATGGCAATCATTTTCAAGTGTTACAGGTCGCCATCAATCCCAATATATTGTTTATGCTCATGTGTGGAAGATCTATGCTTTTATGTTGTAGGTTGGGCAGGTGTGTTATCATGTGGGCTATGGGAGGGTATCAAGAGGGGTTGGAGTAGCTAGACTATCTTACATACTGTGGTGGGGGCTGTAGCATAGTTGCATGTAAGATGGATGGTAGTATGTATATGATTCTGGATATTGTGGTGATTAAAATAGTGAATGTGAATGCAATGGATTGGCATGTGCTGTTTGTGGAGAGTGGTGGACTTGGACCAAGACTTGATGATGTTATATAGGTTTTACATTATAATAAGTAAAATGGTATGTATGTAAATATTGAAAACAATTAGAGGCATTTACATACATAGCACCTAATTTTTTGTGAATTTACCAATCTCATCTAAATTTTCATTAAAATCAATTTCAATACCTTATACATTAATATCAAGTGTTTAGGTGCGTAAAAAATGGAACTTTAGGGTATTTTATTTTCCCAATCATTTAATAAAATCCCTGGCAAAGCAATTAGTAGGACACGGTAGAAAAAATAATTTACTGATGCTTAAAGGAACAATGGATACCACACAATTGACACAATGCACAAAAGTTGTAGTTCATAATTTTAATTGAAAATCAAGGATCACTCAGAAGTGGAACCATAATTCAGCCAAACATAGCACAGAACAAAGCTTGAGGTTGGATTGAAATATATCAAAACACACGTATGAATGCATAGATAATATCTTTCGATCATTTACAAACATACCACTTGATTACTATACATTTACAAACATAAGGTCATTACAATCGAACTAGACATTGTAGCACTGCATCTCACCGAAAATGATAAACAACTGTAATTATGTGTCAAATCATTCATATGTTGAAATATATGCATTTTTTTTCTATTTTTCATTAAAATACATCTCCAACTCTTTGCTTAATCATTCATATCTTAAATATGCATCACTGTATATCTAAAATTAGAGGTGTAAGTGAGTTGAGCTAGCTAAAAATGCATCACTGTATATCTGTTTTAGCTGCTCTGCTTAATAGAGCTGCAGATAAACTGAGATTCGACAACCTACTCCTCGTGGGCTAAAATGAATATGCAATAAAACAATTAAAGATAGCAGTGCTACTCTTTTATAGCTTATACCATGTATCAACAATGCATTGTAAGGGAAATAAGGCCAATTATGTTAAAAGTGCCTTAAAAATGAATAGCAAAATTAGGATCTCCTGCTAAAAATTACCAAGACGACAGCAAAAACGGAATGCAATACACATAGGAATTAGGATCTCCTACTAGGATCAGACAAGAAGATCCAAGAGTTGTGTTGTCGAGATCGACAGCGGAACGGGGGGAGGTGCGGAGATCTACGACATACCCGAGGTGCGGTAGATTGAGGGCTGCGGGCCGAGGTGCGGAGATCTACGACAGCGGAGCGGGGCGAGGTCCGAAGATCTGCGATCTACGGGCGACAACGACGGGAACGGGCGTCGTTGTGAGATCTGCGGCTTCCGGAGATCTGCGGCTTGCGGAGATCTGCGACGGAGATCTGCGGCGACGGAGATCTGCGGCTTGCGGAGGTCTGCGACGGGAACGGGCGTCGTTGGGAGGGGAGGACGAGGGCTGCTCCGTAATAAGCCCACGCCGAACGCTGAACGCAGAATGTCGGGAGCGTCTTCAGGACCGAATCGCTCCAAGCCTATTTTACCGCTGCGTTTAGCGAACGCCCAGACAAACGCAGACACGGCGTTTTGAAAACGCCGGACGCAGAGAATAAGTTGCGTCAAACGGTGCCTAAAACAATGAAATCCACAGAAAAGATAAATTTATCAACTTTTACTAACGCATCTTCTATAACTCCCTTAGGATAAGAAGCTGAATGATTCGCTAACTGAAGAGTTACAGAAGTAGGTGATACTTCTCCTAATCCTAATCTTTTGAAGATTGATAGAGTCATATAACTAATGTTTGCTCCCAAATTACATAAAACTCTTCCATAAAATTTTTCACCGATAGCACACGGTATAATGAAACTACCTGAGTCTTTTAATTTTTCATAAAGTTTTTTTCTGAATAATTGTACTACAATCTTCGCTAAGTGCAACAGTTTCATTATCAGTGAACTAAATAGTCTCATTATCACTAATAGACAATTAAAATAAATATGAAATTTTAATAACTCTTAAATAACTAATTCTACTAATAAAGTTTCTAATGTGAAGTTCAATATGACAAGAAAGCATCATTTTTCTTGTTAAGAAATTAAGGTGAATTAGTTCAAATTGGATTGTGTCAAATAAGAGCATACATATTCTTTACCATTTGGTCCAGGCATGAAGAACATTGACAAATCTTATGCTTATTTACTGAATCTGTGGCTAGGCTGAGGATATCAGCTCTCACTTCGGAGCTCCCACATTCCCCTCGTCTGAGGGCTAACATCTACACTTCAACACCCAAACGATAGAACCGAATTGAGGATTTTAGTCTGTCACTCTAAAATCTTCAATTCTACGCCCGATAATTTTATTTCCTATTTATTTGCACCCAACTTTCAAGGATTTTGACCTCCCTAAATCTTGGATGTAATCTTCACTTTAGTTGTAAAACTCAACATATTTTAACAAATCAATTTGTCGTACTGAAAGTAAATTAATATCGAAGTGAAAAGATCATCACAACTTGTTTAACATTCTCAAGGTTCAACCAATTCAAATCACCATTTCACAAAATCTCAAGACAATGAGAAAAACATAGAAAACTACTCAAAATTTATGGGGAAGATACGACAAAACTCGAAATTTTTATATAAAAGCAAAGTCATACAAACTACAATAAGTAAATATAACTTATCTCTAATTTCTCCCCAAACAAACTCCTTGAAGTTCCTCTGAATCTCTTCCTTTCTTTACAGTACACAAAATTCTTCTTCAAAGTGGCAAGGAGGAAGAAATCTCTCACTTTCCCTCGACTCTTACAATCTCTCGAAGAATTCCTCACAATCTCACCTTAAATTAAATTCTCTACACTCTACACCCTCTCTAATTTTCGACCAAAAGTTTCTCTTAAAATTGTAGAAGAGTTTTCCCAAGAGTTGCCTAAGCATCCCCTCAAAAATCATCCACATTCAATGCACCTGTTGAGATAACTGCCGATCTCGCCATCGGCGGCCTCAAGGGCACCGTCAGCGGCCTTCTGGAATATTTGATTCTGAACTCTTGGGGCGCCGTCAGCGGCCTTCTGGAATATTTGATTCTGAACTCTCGGAAAAAACCCGTCGTCGGCGCCCTAAATCAAATCTTCATATTTTGGTACTTTTCGCTCTAAATTCGCTCATTTTTTCATCTTTTTGCTCCAATGACCATAATTCAACATACCTACAACAAAACATAAAAAATATATTTCTTTAAATTGCAATATCATCAAAATCAGTGTAAAATATATATGAAAATCTCAATGTATTTTCCTTTGGTCATGGAGAAAATTTTTGCCCACTTTGTCCCCTCTTTTCTTTGTTTCTCGCTCGTCTATCTTTTATTTATACTTGCGTTTGTTGAGTTTAGAGCTATGCTATATTCTATTTTATTTTAGATTATTTTCTGGAGGCTTTTTTCCTTACTAGGATAGTATACAACGACAGATAGTGCTTCGGCTATACCCTGCTCTGAGATGGTGTTTATCCTCTCTGATTCCCTTCCCCACTCTCCTCCTTCACTACTCCCAGCCATTGGACAACCCTCTTCTTTCCATTTTTCCCAGTCGCTAGCCTTCACCCAGCAGACCTGCTCTTTGTTGCCGAGCAGCCCCTTTCCTCCCTTGCAACTCAGTCACCAACCCTCACCTAGTTTGCATGTTCCCAACTACCGGCCAGCCCATCTGGTACTTCCAATTCCAATAGCATAACAACCTTTTCCACCTTCTTGTTCTAGTCGTTGGCCACCCTACACCACCCCAAAACTCCCACTTCAGCCCTCAACCACATCATCTATAACACCGTTGCCCCCGGATCTTCCTACCCAACCATAGTCGGATATTGATGTTTATCGTGTTCTCGTTTTTGTTTTGGAGTAGTGATAGTAACCCTACTCATTTGCTCAATAAAATTTGCTTTTGTTATTTTGGGTTTGGTTAATTCTGGCATCATTTTCTCTAGTCTTATCCACAAGAAGGATATCATCAACAAAAAACATACACCAAGGTACATCTTGTAAATGTTCAGCAAGAGTATCCATAACTAAAGCAAAATTTATGAGCATAAAATCGATCCCTGATGTAATAAAATTGAAATGAGAAAATAATTAGTTAATCCTCTAGTTTGAACAAAAGTAACAACTCTAGTATACGCATCTTTAATGACTTGAATCTAATTCATATCAACAACTTTCTTTTCTAGAACTCTCTAAAGAACTCTTGGAAGCTTTTTCTAAATCAATAAAAATCATATTTAGATCTTCCCTACTCTCTCTATACTTCTCCATCAAACCTCTCAATAAATGTATAGCTTCCATAGTAGGCTTGTAAAACATAAATCAAAACCGATTATGAGAAAATTTTATATCACGTCTTAACCTTTGTTCAATTACTCTCCCATAATTCTTTAATGTATGCCATGTTAACTTATTTTCTCTATAATTTGCATTCTTGTACATCCTCTTTATTGTTAAAAAATGGACCAAAATACTCTTCCTCCACTCATCAGACATTTTTTAGTTTTTAAAATAATATGAAAAATTTAGTAAACAAAGAAATTTCCAAATCTCCTAAATCTTTCCACAATTCTATTGGGATACCATCAGATCTTACTGATTTCCACCCTTGATTTTCTTTACAGCTTTCTCGACTTTTTTTTACTAATCCGATAGTAAAAATAAAAAACTTTATTAATATTAACAAAATTAAGATCATTAAATTCAATCGCATTTCAAATTTTATCAAAATATCTCACCCACCTATGTTTAATATTTACATCTAAGAAAAATATCTTTTGATTTTCATCTAAAATATACTTTCCTTATATTAAATCTTTATTTTTTTCTCTTTGTTTGACTACTTTATACATGTATCTTTCATTCTCTTTAGTCTCTAATATATTATGAAAATCATAAAACTAGAATTCATGGCATCATAAATAATTCTCTTAAACTCCCTACAGACCATCTTATATTTTTTTTCCAATTATCTAAACTTTCAGGTTTAAAATAATTTTAGCACAAACACCAACTTTAGACATTTGACACTAGAAATTTGTAAGTTTCTATGGGTAAAATTATTCATGAAGATTAAAAATTATATGCTTTATTATGATAAGAAGCCAGTCATGAATATTGCATATAATCTCATGCAACATGATCATACAAAACATATTAAAATTTATTAACATTTTAAAGAAAAGCATGACAGTGGTCCAATCTGTACTCCATTTATGATCACAGGTGAACAACCTCCTAACATTTCCACTGAAGCTTTAGCAAGTGCAGTCCTCTAAAAATTATCAAGTGCACTTGAAAAGGATTACACCCCCTCATTCCTTTTAAGTAAGCTATAAAACAACAACACATCAAGACTTTCACACTCTTTTCTTCCTCTTCCAATTCATAGACTATTATATTTATGCAATAATTATTATTCTACCAACTCATCTATGCGAGAACTATTGTAATTATTATTATTATTATTAGATTTTGTATGTTTTCTATTAAAAAATTTCCTAGAATGGTATAGATACTCCACAAATGTTGAAATGAAATACTCAACAAATTCTCCAAATATTGTCAATAAATGAAATTTAGATAAAACAAAATGATCATAGATATTAACACTAAATCATGATTTTCTGGATTAATATGATAATTCACGCTGAGACCACCGTAATACAATTTCAGCCAGGGAAGCTTTACAATGCTTCCTAATTTTCAGAAATCGAAATAATAAATCGGAATAAGTAACACAATTTAACTTTTCCTCAAAAGGGTGTTAGAGTCTGAGAACAAAATAGCATTACAAAAGGTTGTGCTCAGGAATCAATACAACATAAGAAGTAATTTTTTTACAAAATGCAATAATTTTCAAGCATGCAAAGCTCTCAAAACAATAGTTTTATTAATAAATAATTGCTATTTTCCATACCTAATTCTTTGTATCCAGTCCAATCACTTTTCTCCCACCACTGTCAAGCAAATAGAAAAAAGGTTAGTAAAAGCATTCACCCGGTATGTCTTATGTGATTATCATGGAGATAAAATGCCTTACAAATTATAAATACAAACAAAAAGAATGATTTGCCCGTTCTATATATCATTAAAAAAAAGGAATAAACCTTCTCTATCTTCAAGATAAGCAAAAAAACTGGTTTCAAATACCAAAAGGACTCTCTATCAAGGGACTGATTCAGTTCATAATATTAACATATAGTTGCTTGACGTTCAGTAATTTACCAATATGCACTACTAAATACATTTATGAAAATCATCACAATTCAAGCACATCAGATCCACCCGTTCCCTATTTTGTTAGTTAATGTCAGAAATTTGCCAGATCGCACAACTAATTACTAAATGCATTTATGAAGAGTATGTCAACCCATAAATGGCATGATCTCGTTGATACTTGACTCAATGTGTTGCTGTTTTGGTGCAATGCTCATTGCACAGGATCAAGGAAGATCTTTAAATATAACCTCATATAAATGATTATTCACGCATATCTTCAAATATATGTATTTTAATGGACTGAGTAAATAATCCTAATGGAAATCAAATAACCAAGATTCTACATCAGGATCCAAAAACCTGTATTTGCCAAATTAATCAGTGCTCAAGAACAAAAACTTCCTTTTCTCGAGTGAATGACAAGGGAGCTTTGGAAGACCTTGATTTGCTGATCTCATTTTTAATTGGGTTCCTATAGCCTCTTGGAGGAACCTCAGGTTGTGTGTATGTTAATAGAGATATTACCAGTGATTGAGATGGATCGTTGCTCTCTGCCTCTATCTTATTGCGGTCTCGCCTTCTAGAGTATTTGTGTCGAAGGATAGCTAGGGCTTTCTTTGTATAAAAGATATTTATGCACTTCTTTGTTTTCTCTGTAGTAACAAGTATGCCATCAACGTGGCTATAAATACATGTATATTTGTATTCTTAGAAGACGAAATATTTCTTTCCTTCAGACTTTTTCTCTTCAATTCTCTCTTCTTCTCCTTCTACAAGATCATTTAGCTTTTATGGTATCAGAGCCATAAGGCTTACAACCCCTCGATCTTTCTCTGAAATAATTCTAAGTGCCATTCATCTCTTCTACAATGGATTCAGCATCTACAACTCAAGCTTCATCATGTGGATCACTTGAAAGAATCAAGGAAATCAATATCCCAGCCTCTCTCAAGTTCTTGATGTTCCACATCAAGACCATGACAAATCAACAATTACCCTATGAAAATTATCAGGTATGGAGATTGAAAATTCAAAAACTACTAATGGTTTTGAGAAATTTTTGGATCCCCAAGCCCCAATCTCGAAATTTTATCAATCCTCCAATGATTTACAAGAGTCAGAAAATTTTCGTCTCCGGTGAATAATAAATAGNAACAAGTATGCCATCAACGTGGCTATAAATACATGTATATTTGTATTCTTAGAAGACGAAATATTTCTTTCCTTCAGACTTTTTCTCTTCAATTCTCTCTTCTTCTCCTTCTACAAGATCATTTAGCTTTTATGGTATCAGAGCCATAAGGCTTACAACCCCTCGATCTTTCTCTGAAATAATTCTAAGTGCCATTCATTTCTTCTACAATGGATTCAGCATCTACAACTCAAGCTTCATCATGTGGATCACTTGAAAGAATCAAGGAAATCAATATCCCAGCCTCTCTCAAGTTCTTGATGTTCCACATCAAGACCATGACAAATCAACAATTACCCTATGAAAATTATCAGGTATGGAGACTGAAAATTCAAAAACTACTAATGGTTTCGAGAAATTTTTGGATCCCCAAGCCCCAATCTCCTCGAAATTTTATCAATCCTCCAATGATTTACAAGAGTCAGAAAATTTTCGTCTCCGGTGAATAATAAATAGCAATTTTATTGCTGCCCTAATATCAACAATCTCTCATGCCATTCTATTGCACATCAGCCATCTCAACAACATGGCAAAAATTTGGAGCACTTTAGAAAGAAGATTTCAATCCACCAACCACCCGCATCACTCAACTCAAGAACGAGTTGCACAACATTCCAATGGGTACAAACATCATGACGCAATATTTTGCCCAAATTAAAACTATGGTAGATAATATAGGTGCAGCAGNGCGACCACCCGCATCACTCAACTCAAGAACGACTTGCACAACATTTCAATGGGTACAAACATCATGACGCAATATTTTGCCCAAATTAAAACTATGGTAGATAATATAGGTGCAGCAGGTTCTCAAATTGACNTCTTTGTTTTCTCTGTAGTTACAAGTATGCCATCAACGTGGCTATAAATACATGTATATTTGTATTCTTAGAAGACGAAATAATTCTTTCCTTACAGACTTTTTCTCTACTCTTTAATTCTCTCTTCTTCTTCCTCTTCAAGATCATTTAGCTTTTATGGTATCAGAGCCATAAGGCTTACAACCCCTCGATCTTTCTCTGAAATAATTCTAAGTGCCATTCATTTCTTCTACAATGGATTCAGCATCTACAACTCAAGCTTCATCATGTGGATCACTTGAAAGAATCAAGGAAATCAATATCCCAGCCTCTCTCAAGTTCTTGATGTCCCACATCAAGACCATGACAAATCAACAATTACCCTATGAAAATTATCAGGTATGGAGATTGAAAATTCAAAAACTACTAATGGTTTTGAGAAATTTTTGGATCCCCAAGCCCCAATCTCGAAATTTTATCAATCCTCCAATGATTTACAAGAGTCAGAAAATTTTCGTCTCCGGTGAATAATAAATAGCAATTTTATTGCTGCCCTAATATCAACAATCTCTCATGCCATTCTATTGCACATCAGCCATCTCAACAACATGGCAAAAATTTGGAGCACTTTAGAAAGAAGATTTCAATCCAGCGACCACCCGCATCACTCAACTCAAGAACGACTTGCACAACATTTCAATGGGTACAAACATCATGACGCAATATTTTGCCCAAATTAAAACTATGGTAGATAATATAGGTGCAGCAGGTTCTCAAATTGACCATGAAGATATTATATTATACATTTTAAATGGTCTACCGCAGAGCTTTCAAGGATTCAAGACAGCTAGAAATACTCAACCGAATCCCCATTAGTCTTGAAATACTATATTCATTACTATAAAATGAAGAGTTCAATCTTGCAAATGAAGTAAATATAATTGCTACCTCTACAGCTTTGTTCACTCAAAAGACCAAAGGCAATTGGTCTGCTTCAAGATACAACAGCAAGAATTCCAACTTTTCCAAATAGAATCAGACCAGCAATCAAACCAAACATAAACCAGCTCCTTCATGTCAGATCTGAGAAATAAGGGACACACAGCAGCAACATGTTGACATCGTGCCAATCTACAATATAAACCTACCATCCCACCTCAGCAAATGGCTCTAGTGACCAATACTCACTCTCCAAAACAGGACTGGATATTGGATACTAGAGCCACCGCACATATTACACCTTATAATGGAAAACTACACCACCCAGTTCCTTGTCAAAGCACCGACCCAATTACAGTGGGCAATGGTCAAATTAATGATATCTCACACACTGGTAATAGTATTTTACCCGCCCCTGAGCGTAAGTTGGTTCTCTCTCCCATTGTATGTGCACCCTATCTTTCACATAAACTTATTTCAGTTAATAAACTTGCAAATGATAATAACTCTCAATTATATTCAATACTAACAATTTTTGCATTCAGGACCCTCAAAGCAAGAAAACACTATTGATTGACCCAGCTAAACATGGTCTCTATCAAGTTTCTGCTCTACACCATAGTATTTCAAATGACATCTGGCATAATTGCTTTGGTCACCCGCATAAGAAAGTAGTGCCTCCCATTTCTCATCAACAGCCGCAATTGAGGATTTCTTAATCCCATTTAAATTTAACATGCCTCAGCTATAGTACACATCAATGCGAAGATATTCTCAATCAAAAGTTTATTGTATCCAGGCATGTTAAATTTATTGGACATCAATTTCCATATAAACATTCTACTGATACTCTTATTTCTACTACAAGACCATCATTTATTCCTCCGCTAATCCTTACCCCTGTCTCAAACTTATCATCTCCTCCCACCAATTCTACTAGCAATTCCTCTGCCTCACCAGTATCTTCACCCAACACTACCATTATCCCATCTTTACCTTCTACTACTCCCAAACATATAGTTCCCTCTCAAGTTATTAATTCCCCTCCAGCTATTAACTCCCCGTCACCTCCACCTCCTCCACTCAAGCATCCTATGATTACTTGCTCTCAAATAGGCTCCCTTCGTCCCACTAATTTTCTCAATCTCAATCACACAATTAACAGCGACACCACCTTAACTTTTACTCACACTCAAAATCATCCGCACTGGCATAAGGCCATGTCTAAGGAATTCTTGGCCTTGCAATAACAAGGCACATGGGAGCTCGTACCTCCACCTCCAAATCAACATGTTCTAAGCTCTAAATGAATATTTAAAACCAAATATCACACAAACGGTTCTATAGCACACTACAAAGCTCGCTCAGTAGCTCAAGGTTGCTCCCAAACACCTGGAATTGATTTTATCAAAAAATTATGTCCTATGGCTAAATTTCAAACCATTTGAATGCTTATTGCACTTGCAACTCATGAAAATTGGGATATTCAACAACTAGATATTTCCAATGCTTTTCTTCATGGCACTTTAGAAGATACGGTTTATATGAAACAACCTCCTGGCTTTATTGATTCTCATCTAAAGACGGATCATCATGTACGTAAGTTACACAAAGCCATTTATGATTTAAAGCAAGCACCACAACAATGGTATTCTACCTTCTGTCTATTTCGTCACACTATGCACTTCAAATTGAGTACAGCTAATCCGTCATTACTTTTGCATTATTACAATAACAATAAAATCTATATTTTAGTATATTTAGATGATATACTTATTACAGGAAACTCAAACATTACATATAAAAATTTCATTGACAACATTGGCAATCGTTTTAATCTCAAACAATTAGGTACTATATCCCAATTTCTTAGCTTACGAGTGCATAAGACATAAAGCGGCTATTTCCTGCATCAGACACAATACATAAATGAACTTCTTAAAACTAGGGGCATGTCCACTTTCAACTCTACTCTTACACCGCTACCCATTCATCCCTATTAACATACCAAACTCTCGTTCCACTTTCTGGTCCACATGAACATCGACGTATTATTGGTTCTCTACAATATTTAACCATCACTCATCCTAGCATAGCTTTCACTGTTAATTTTTTAAGTCAACAAATCAATAACCCTAACTCACTTCATCAACAACAATTAAAAAGATTACTAAGATATCTTAAAGTTACTAATAACTATGGCTTGCCCATACAATCTAGCCCTTTATTGTTACAGGCTTATATAGATGCTAATTGGGTCGGTGATAACATCAATCGCAAATCAACTACGGGTTATTGCATATTTCTTGGCTCAAATCCCATTTCATAGTCTGCTAAGAAACAGACAATAGTGGCAAAATCCTCTACCGAAACAGAATACATGGCGTTAGCAACTATCACCACCGAATTAATTTGGCTCAGAAGACTCTTACAAGAACTCACAGGCGAGCTTCCTTCAACTACTCAAATTTACTGTGACAACACTTCCGCGATAGCACTTGCTCACAACCACGTATTTCATGCTAGAACGAAACATATAAAGGTAGATTACCATTTCATCAGAGAACATCTCAAACTTCAAAATGTTGTGCTTCAACGCATCATGACAACAAATCATAAAGCAGATATTTTTACCAAGCCCCTCTCTCCAACTCGTCATCAACTTCTCACGGGCAAGTTGACAATCTGCTCCTCAGATCATCAACTTAAGGGAGGGTAATAGAGATATTACCTGTGATTGAGATGGATCATTACTCTTTGCCTCTATCTCCTTGCAATCTCGCCTTCTCGGGTATTTGTGACGAAGGATGGTTAGGGCTTGCTTCGTATAAAAGCTATTTATGCACTTCTCTGTTTTCCCTGTAATTACAATTATGCCATTAGCGTAGCTATAAATACATGTATATTTGTATTCTTAGATAAGACAAAATAATAAACGAAAACTTATCTTTTCTTCAGACTTTTTCTCAGCTCTTCAGTTCTCTCACCTTCTTCAAGATCTTTTAGCTTTAAATATATAATGTGGATTTCTCTTCTAGGATTAGTAAGCCAATTGTAGAAACCGGCCGTGAAATACCATCATAGCTAGACTTTTAAAAGATCTGAAGAACCATTACATACTCTTTTGGATAGGGTTTCTAGATGATCACCATATTTTGGTTCTCTAAAGACAGCCATTCAAGGAGTTCAACATTGATAAGTGAGGTCAAGATTCTGATTTAAGCCCCTTGGATGTTGATATATTGGTGAGAGGAGATATTGTAATTGAAACTTTTTTGGTTTCTTTTTGATTGAGCAAAGAGTACCTAGGTTTCAAAAACGAACTTATAGATGCTCCTTAACTTTCTACACCATTTTTGTGGCTTTTGTGAGCCTAGTGGATTGAATCATCTCTTCTTTACCATGGATGCAGGCATGTTAGGAGTCGAATTACATAAATCTTATTGTCTCTTTATACTTCTTTCATTGCATTGTTGTGTGTTATGCTTTGTCGTTGCATCATTCTCGCTCTTGATGACAATTCCACATTTGAGTTTTGGCATTGACAATACAATATAAGTTAAAAGGAAAAAATGGATGCACTAAAACAAGTTCCTAGAAGCCTATTTGAGTAATAGGTACCAATTCAAAGATATCCCCCCTAAATTAAATACATAAAACTATGTCAAAAGTTGGGGACACTTACCCTACATAAGCACAAACCAACATACCAATTCAAAGATATTCTCGCGCCAGGTATTCTTGGTTGAGAACTAGAGTTAGTTAACACATTTTTTTGAATTTAAATAAAGAAAATTAATGCGTGGCTCATAATTTATTGTGTAATTGTAGTGACCAATCAAATTGAATCATTACCACTTATCTCCATCCTTGATGCATTAAATATGCTGCTAGATTGTTTAAAAATGCATGATGAAAGAGATAATGAATAAGAATAGTGGTCAGGGAAATAGGAAAAAACTGGACTGCATTAGAAATCAACAAGTTATGATTAATAAAACATGTGGAATTGAAGGTATTTAGGCCAGAAAACAAATATAAGAACAAATAGAATAGATTCGAAACTTTGCATATTCAAAGTTCTTCCTTGATGCAGCAGCAAAAATACTCTGTAAATGATAAAAAGATAAAAGATAATTGCTTATTGGTTTTGAATTGTATAAGTAAAATCATACATTTTCTTTCCATTCTGAGGAACCATCATGGGACTGGCCGCCCATTTTGTTCCATCGGCACTTGTAGCCATTATTTCCGCGTTCCTCCCCGCTTTCTCGATACCATGTACTGCCATCCTGATTAACGCCAGATTCATTAACATGCTCATCCAACAAGTTGATTCCCCAATCCTTTTCACTACCAATACCAGTGTCTATAAGAAAGATTTCAAAGAAGAAAATATGCGTACTTAGAAATTACATGAAGAATGAGCAATCAAACTAGAGTAAGCACAACTACTGTATTTTTTTCCTCTATTAATGCATTCAATTGTACATGCCACAGTTTACAAAAGACGAAAATTTTCAAAAATAAATCCTTCATACAAAGCATAGAACATAGGTATTAAATTCAGCTATTAAGCTAATAAAAGATTATAAAGGTCCAATGCCTCGTTATTCAATAATCGAACGAACCTCTTTCAGGCGGAGTGTCACGAGATTGAGGGGCATTGTTCCTTGTGTTGTTGCATCTAGGATAAAAATCGTTCTGCTTAGAAAGCCCTTTAGACCTAAAAAAATAATAAAAAAGCATGTCAAATGCGCCAAAATGAAAACATGAAACCAATCAAACTGAACATAGTAAAAAACACATAGCTAAGAATGCATAGAAATTAAAATCCACAAAGAATAATCAATTTTACTATAAGGAAGGAAGCCCCTATAACTTCTGCACTTGAAATTTACAAAAGTGGTTTAGCACTTAACGTAGAGAAAATTTAATACATAAAAGATGACTTCAGCAACATAAGCCTAAAAACCATTAAAAGTAACCTTGTAAGATAACAAAGTTGACTGCTCAGCACAATCTTAAAGTTGAACAAAATCCCTTGTGCATGAAAGATCATTTGATCAGAAAAATAAAACAATTCCAGATGATTAAAGCAAGGAAATATAAAATGCCTTATAAGGCATTTCTAAATAAACATTTGGAATGAATGGTACATTTTACTGAAGATTGGTCCTAGTTTTGCAGCTTGATGACTCAACTGCTCATTGATTTCAACTTTCAAGCAGAAGGCATTAAGTTTCCACGATCATCTCACTTATATGTAACATTTTCTGTGAAAATGCCATGCGTTCATCTTACTTCAGTTCCTTGAATTATCTCTTAATTAAACGACATTGTGATTGAGAATCAAAAGCTTCTTATAGGTTAGTCCAGTGGGGAATTAAAAACAAACCAACAATTTTCAAAAACGATTTGTACCTCAAGGCCTGAACCATGAGTCTTACAAAAATGCTTTGCTTACCCACTTAACTACGATTATCAATTGATACTTAACATGGTGCTCTGAAAAAGCTCTCAGCAAGGTGATGGCCGGATGCCTGCATCAAAATGTCTCTAATTCTACNCATGAAACCAATGAAACTGAATATAGTAAAAAACACATAGCTAAGAATGCATAGAAAATAAAATCCACAGAGAATAATCAATTTTACTATAAGGAAGGAAGCCCCTATAACTTCTGCACTTGAAATTTACAAAAGTGGTTTAGCACTTAACGTCGAGAAAATTTAATACATAAAAGATGACTTCAGCAACATAAGCCTAAAAACCATTAAAAGTAACCTTGTAAGATAACAAAGTTGACTGCTCAGCACAATCTTAAAGTTGAACAAAATCCCTTGTGCATGAAAGATCGTTTGATCAGAAAAATAAAACAATTCCAGATGATTAAAGCAAGGTAATATAAAATGCCTTATAAGGCATTTCTAAATAAACATTTGGAATGAATGGTACATTTTACTGAAGATTGGTCCTAGTTTTGCAGCTTGATGACTCAACTGCTCATTGATTTCAACTTTCAAGCAGAAGGCATTAAGTTTCCACGATCATCTCACTTATATGTAACATTTTCTGTGAAAATGCCATGCGTTCATCTTATTTCAGTTCCTTGAATTATCTCTTAATTAAACCACATTGTGATTGAGAATCAAAAGCTTCTTATAGGTTAGTCCAGTGAGGAATTAAAACAAACCAACAATTTTCAAAAACGATTTGTACCTCAAGGCCTGAACCATGAGTCTTACA
>JXCR01089939.1:0-29266 GCA_002079205.1 Phalaenopsis hybrid cultivar
AAAAAAAATTCAAACCATTTGACAAAAAAAGCTCTAAGAAAACAAAATTGAAACATAAAGTTCACAAGCAATGTTAAAATAATTGCCCATTCAATCTCCTTTTCTGTAAGCGGCTAAACAGAAATAATCCACCACATCCCAGAATGCAGAATGTCATGAAAGCTTCTCTAAACTGAAAGCTGTCAAGAATGAACCATAATTCGCATATGATATAAATAAACAGTTTNGAATCTTGATATCATAAACATGGCTATGATTACAAGTAACCTCATATCTCAATGAAAACCGTTTCTTCATACAAAATATATTTAATGGCAAGCATTTGCATATTTTGACTTTCGTACTAGCTCCTATAAAAAAAAATTCAAACCATTTGACAAAAAAAGCTCTAAGAAAACAAAATTGAAACATAAAGTTCACAAGCAATGTTAAAATAATTGCCCATTCAATCTCCTTTTCTGTAAGCGGCTAAACAGAAATAATCCACCACATCCCAGAATGCAGAATGTCATGAAAGCTTCTCTAAACTGAAAGCTGTCAAGAATGAACCATAATTCGCATATGATATAAATAAACAGTTTCATGGATTTCTGATAAATGTTAGTTTGCATCTATAAGACAATCATCTTGGGCTCTCTTCACAATGTTTATAACTAAACTGAGAGAAAAACCACTTAGAATAGGTCATAAGAAGAAGAAATTTGCACCACATTTTTCTGTTCTAGAATGATTCACGCAACTTTCCAAAAGAGTATATCCCAAACTAATTCATTGGCCATTCTAGCTCAGTAACAAAATGAATGTGGGGATCACAGTTTCTCACCTTTAAAAAGGAAGATGGCTTTCGGAATTTTTGGTAGAATATTTTTGGGAAAATGAGCCTTTCTTTTTAGCTATATGCTCAAATCATGGAAAACATTAACTTCAAGATTCAAACTGTCACTCACAACTATATGGTTACTATCACCAGCATTCTTCCAACTACATTGATTTGCTAAGAGTTTCCACTATCTCAAGACAAAAAAAATATTAAAAAAAAAGATAAATGCCCAAAAATACTGCGCGAGTACCACATTTATCTAATTTTAGTCTCCAGACCAAACAAAATTAATCGCAAATGGTCCCTTGGTGACTAAGCTTGGATCAATTTTGTATAGCAGAGAAATTAAGTTGGAGAAATGTGATACTCTGGGACTAAACTAGCCACATATGAATAGTTTTGAAAAGTTTGGGCTTCTTCCCAAAGAAAAACAAAGTAATATTAGCCAGTATGAGTTAAAGTAACTTACAGATATTGCAGTATAGCATGCTCGAACGTCCATTTCCCCAGTATGGTGCATTCTGATAATCAAAAAATTATTTTTCAGTTCAGGGATTGAATTTCAACCAACTTTACGTAACCGCTGAGTTTCCACTTTAGAAAACTAAATTATTTCAAAAACAACGATGCAAAAAATGGTTATGATTAAAAAACAATATTGTGGCTTTCAGACAAAAATTACACTTCATAAAAATAAAGCCTCCAAAAAGAAATTATAGCTATTTTGGATCTCAGCTAATAGACCAAATCAGCTAACTATTTCCATTTAAATATCAGAACAACATAAAAACTAGGCTTATCTAAGTTGCATAATCTGTAAGCATAATACAAAAAAAAGAAACATTACCGTCAATACTGAACAACTGTCTTAAATGATGGATTATTTTGTTGGATAACTTGGACACAAAATCTTGTAAGATATGTGGAAATTGAAATACTTACATATTATGGTAGATCCATTGTGAGGTGCATATGCATGGAAGTGATAATTAAATATGTATTCAGATATTAATTACTCCATCGAATTCCATAAGAATGGGCTGCCACAATTCATCTGGAGCTAAGGATCTGTTTGGAGCTTTGGAGCTTAGGTTAAGCCAAGCAGTAAGATGGCAGACTCAACCATAAAATTGCACCAATTTTTTGGGAGATTATGCATGCTGAGTATAAAATATTTTTCTCTGAGTATACAAAATTTTCATGTAATCATGTTCAAAACAAATTTATCAACCATCAATTTGGAATTTTTTTTAAGATTTGACGATGAGTTGTTTTCTCAAGCCGTAAACATTTCTCTATCATCCTGACTTGCAAAGCAATCTTCATTCAATAAATTCAAGTAAAGATCAAGAGTGAAAGAAGGGAATAAACGCAGAACTAAAAGGTGATATGCGCAAACTAAGGCAAACCCACAAAACCAGAGGCGGGCGAAGAATAATTGGTGCTGAGCTTGATTAGGTATGGTCTCAAGCCCAAGCCCCATGCAAGGTTGGATAAGTGATGAATCTAAGAGTTTATACTCATCAGAAGCATAGAAAGTGAACATTGATATGAGAGTGATGATATTGAGTTATATTGTTTTCTGTTTATTCATTAATCATGGCTATGATGATGATTCTATTGAGAACGGGTTGTGTTCTAAAAGTCTCATTTAGTATATCCATAGATTTTCTTTACTGCAAGTTTGTTTTGATTCAACTATTGTATTATCTAGTTCGACTATATTCAATCAACCGCTTAGGTGCCTCTACATTTCCCAATTTTGTCCATCCCCTAATTATTGGAATTTCCAAAATTAGAATTTTCGGCGATAATTATGGTTACTAATTGATGAGGGTAAGAAGATATGTCATTTTTCATACTAACTCAAATTACTACCTCAAATTATGACAAACTATTGGTGTTGAAAAAGACGAATTTACTCTCATTTTAATATTCAAGCACAGACAAAAAAATGTAAACAAAATTTTGTGTAGACAAAATTTTTATGTGAAAATTCAAGTATAAAAAAAAAAGCTAAAGGAGTTGGAATAATAATTTCATCTAACTAACAACATGAGTATATAAGTTCATTATTCTCTAAGAAAATTAAAATACAAAAACGAAATGATGCCTCAAGAGCACCTATATTTGTTGGCTCTAGTGGTAGCGTTAGCACCCCAAGATAGCAATTGTGAATGGATGATGATGCTCCTTAAACAACTATCACAAAAATGACAAAAGATAGTCCTTAAACAACTATAATTTTGGTTCCACATTAACATCAAGTAATGTCTCATGCTTTAACAAGAAAAAATGGTAAACAACGACATCGCCTTTGACAAACTGCAAAATGTTGCGACATCAACTTCATAAGAAAAATAACAAGCAATGAAAAATAAGAGATCACAACAGATACAGCCATTGGGCACTTGGATTTACAATTGAACTTCGAATGCAAGAAAGTTGGAGTTCAACACCTTTCTGAAGGCTTGACCATATAAACATTTATTCTACATGAACTCAACTATATGCTTATTTTTATATTCAACTAATTCCAATATGGGCATGTTCAATCTTCAATTCCATATTTACCTAGCATGAATTATATAGATAGCACTATGATAACCTAAACAATAATAGAGTTCTCCCCAAGTCAACTCAAACAGCGAACAAAAAAATCAAGGTTGTTGACTGCGCGAAACTAAATATTAAGATGTCAGTGATGACAAAATCACAATAGTCTGATGATTTTATATTTTTCTTGATGAATGCAAATGAAATATTGAAGAGGTCTGTCACCACATTTAGACATATTATGCGAACAAGCAGCAAAGTCATATAATATTTGACAGAGATAACTAACATCAGGAAAAAAACTCTTGAGCAAAATAAGTTGTGATGAATGGAACACAAAGGACGTAACAATTTAAGGAAAATATGAAGTTCAAGAAACGATCACAATTGAACAAGGGAAGATCAACAACAAATAAGACAACCTGCCCCTCCCTATTGTTTGGTGTGTGCGGTTGAAAACCTATAAAGACAATGGCAACAATCACAACCGATAGTCTTCCTTGAGCAGGTTCTATACCAATATGAAGAAGATTGGACCAACTAAGGGTATGTTTCCAAAGATGGAAACAACCACAACCGATAGTCTTCCTTGAGCAGGTTCTATACCTATATGAAGAAGATTGGCCCAAATAAGCGTCTGTTTGGGGCAGTTTTCTCACTGTTTTGCATTTTAGGCCACTGCCATACCTCCATTTGACTATTGCTTTCTTCATATTTTTTGGATATTTCTGAGATAGAAGGTTGTTTTTTACTACCAAATTTGCTAAAAAGAGTTATCCGATTTTTAATAAAGTTATTATAACACTCACAACTTTCAAAATGTTTATTTTCTCCGTAATAAATTTATAACAATCTTTATCAAAAGCTCCAAGAGCGCCAAATAAATTCAAAGTCAAGCCAATCCAAAATAAAGAAAGTCTAAACAATTTCAAGTCATTGGGTTATGGACCAGACAATTCAAATGTTATTAGACTTCATTTGACAGATCAGCAAAAAAGAGATTTACTTGAACACAAAAACGGTATTTTTAAGGTGTTCAGAAATCATGTTCTGCATTAAAAAAAGTGATTGATCTACTAAGGCTTTAAAGAAAACCAAGGGTGGAAAGTCTATAGGACCTGATGATATCCCAATTGAAGTGTGGAAATATTTGGGAGATTTGAGTTTCTTATACTAAACTCTTTAATATTATTTTAAAAACTAAAACGATGCCTGAGGAGTGGAGGAAGAGTATTTTGGTCATCTGTAGGACTTGATGATATCCCAATTGAAGTGTGGAAATATTTGGGAGATTTGGGAGTTTCTTGGCTTACTAATTTTCATCTAAAAAGATGCCTGCGGAGTGGAGGAAGAGTATTTTGATCCCCATTTTTAAGAATAAAGGGGAATGAAATATGTAAATGTTTAGGAGATTTGGGAGTTTCTTGGCTTACTAAACTCTTTAATATTATTTTAAAAACTAAAAGATTTGAGGAGTGGGGAAGAGTATTTAGATCCTCCATTTTTAAGAATAAAGGGGATGCACAAGAGGGTGCAAATTATAGAGGAATTAAGTTGATTCATTTTTAAGGATAAAGGGGACACACAAGAGTGTGCCAATTATAAAGGAATTAAGTTGACGTCGAGAAGTGGAGGAAGAGTATTTTGGTCCCCATTTTTAAGAATAAAGGGGATCCACAAGAGTGTGCAAATTATAGAGNTAGGTGTGAACGATTTAGATATCTTGCGTTCGTTGTCCAAAGCGATGGCAATATAGATGAGGATGTTAATAGTAGAATTCAAGTTGGTTGGTTGAAGTGGAGGAATGCTTCGGGCCTATTGTGTGATAAAAAAAATATCGCTTAGACTGAAAGAAAAATTTTATAAAATGTTGGTGAGTCTTTTATGTGATAGAAAAGTACCGCTTAGACTGAAAGGAAAATTTTATAAGACGGTGGGGAGGTGATAGAAAAGTATCGCTAAGACTGAAAGGAAAATTTTATAGATGGTGGTGAGACCTGCAATGCTCTATTACACTGAATGTTGGCCTTTAAAAGAGAAGCATAATAAGTGGTGAATATGACGCTGAATGTTGGCCTTTAAAAGAGAAGCATAATAATCGGTGAGACCTGCAATGCTCTATGGCGTTGAATGTTGGCCTTTAAAAGAGAAGCATAACACTAAATAGAGACCTGCAATGCTCTATGGCGTTGAATGTTGGCCTTTAAAAGAGAAGCATAATAATAAGAGCCTTTTGTGTGATAGAAATGGTTACTTAGATTGAAAGGAAAATTTTATAAGAAGGTGGTGAGACCTGCAATGCTCTATGGCGCTGAACACTGAAAGGAAAATTTTATAAGACGGTGGTGAGACCTGCAATGCTCTATGGCGCTGAATGCTGGTGGTGAGACCTGCAATGCTTTATGTCGCTGAATGTTGGCCTTTAAAAGAGAAGCATAATAAGTTGAGGAATGCTTCGGGCCTTTTGTGTGATAGAAAAGTACCGCTTAGACTGAAAGGAAAATTTTTTTTGGGGCCTATTGTGTGATAAAAAAAATATCGCTTAGACTGAAAGAAAAATTTTATAAAATGTTGGTGAGTCTTTTATGTGATAGAAAAGTACCGCTTAGACTGAAAGGAAAATTTTATAAGACGGTGGGGAGGTGATAGAAAAGTATCGCTAAGACTGAAAGGAAAATTTTATAGATGGTGGTGAGACCTGCAATGCTCTATTACACTGAATGTTGGCCTTTAAAAGAGAAGCATAATAAGTGGTGAATATGACGCTGAATGTTGGCCTTTAAAAGAGAAGCATAATAATCGGTGAGACCTGCAATGCTCTATGGCGTTGAATGTTGGCCTTTAAAAGAGAAGCATAACACTAAATAGAGACCTGCAATGCTCTATGGCGTTGAATGTTGGCCTTTAAAAGAGAAGCATAATAATAAGCGACCTGCAATGCTCTATGGCGCTGAATGTTTGCCTTTAAAAGAGAAGCATAATAATAAGTTAAGTGTTGCCGAGATGAGAATGATTAGGTGGAACCTTTAAAAGAGAAGCATAATAATAAGTTAAGTGTTGCCGAGATGAGAATGATTAGGTGGATCAAAAGAGAAGCATAATAATAAGTTAAGTGTTGTCGAGATGAGAATGATTAGGTGGATGAGTGATTTACACGTAGAGACAAAATGCGGAATGAATATATTCGTGATAGGGTTGGTGTAGCTCCTGTAGAGAAGCATAATAATAAGTTAAGTGTTTGCCGAGATGAGAATGATTAGGTGGATGAGTGGCTTTAGAAGCATAATGATAAGTTAAGTGTTGCCGAGATGAGAATGATTAGGTGGATGAGTGGCTTTACACTTAGAGTAATAAGTTAAGTGTTGCCGAGATGAGAATGATTAGGTGGATGAGTGGCTTTACACCTTAGAGATAATAAGTTTAAGTGTTGCCGAGATGAGAATGATTAGGTGGATGAGTGGCTTTACACTTAGAGACAATATTGGAGAATGAATATATTCGTGATAGGGTTGGTGTAGCTTCTGTGACAGACAAAATTAGAGAAAGTTTCTTAGATGGTTTGGTCACATTAAACGGTATTAGATGGTTTGGTCACATTAAACGTCGACCATCTGATGATCTGATTAGGAGAGTAGATGTTTTAGTCACATTAAACGTCGACCATCTGATGATCCGATTAGGAGAGTAGATGTTTTAGATTTGACTTTTGCGTTAAGAAAGGCAGAGGTAGACCTAGGAAGACTTGGGCTTATTGTATTAAAAATGATCTTTGAGTTAAGGAAGGCAAAGGTAGACCTAGGAAGATTTGGGCTTATTGTATAAAAAAATGATTTTAATTTATTAGAACAGATGTAGACCTAGGAAGAATTGGGCTTATTGTATTAAAAATGATCTTAATTTACTAGAACTAAATGAAAATTATGACCTAAATAGGACACAATGGAGAAAAAGGATTCATGTAGCCGACCCCACACAGTGGGATTAAGGCTTTGTTGTTGTTGACTCAATGGAGAAAAATGATTCATGTAGCCAACCCCATTAGTGGGATTAAGGCTTTGTTGTTGTTGTTTTTGTTCAAAGACGCAATAGAGAAAAAGGATTCATGTGGCCGGCCCCACGTAGAGGGATTAAGGCTTTGTTGTTCAATGGAGAAAAAGGATTCATGTAGCCGACCCTACGTAGTGGGAGTAAGGCTTTGTTGTTGTTGCATGGAGAAAAAGGATTCATGTGGCCGACCCCACGTAGTGGGATTAAGGCTTTGTTGTTGTTAGAGAAAAAGGATTCATGTGGCCGACCCCACGTAGTGGGCTTAAGGCTTTGTTGTTGTTGTTGTGAAAAAGGATTCATGTAGCCGACCCCACGTAGTGGGATTAAGGCTTTGTTGTTGTTGTTGTTTGTGTTGTTGTCCTTTGTCATTAGACATAAAATTGTTTTAATGATCTATTGGATAATTGAATTTATGAAACGAATTAATTCCAGAAATGTAAAAGGTTTCTTGCCACTTCTATCTGAAAGATTTCAACCTATTAGTGTGAGCAACAACTTTCCTCCTCGTAGGTAGTTAACCGCACTCTAATCTAAATCAAATTAAGCATTCTCCTTATAAAATCTGATCAAAATAGTTTACAAAAGTCAGGACAACATAAGGTAAATATCAAACGAAAAGATATCAATCAGAAATCCATTTTGCAAATGGCATCTTGTGCGCCAGGACAGAAATGGTGTACATGGTCAAAGAATGAATGAGATGTGCACTTTTCAACATCTAACATGCCTGTATTGTAAGGGTAAAAGAAGAATATTACTAATATGATTTTTTTTATTTTCTAAAATCGCTCGGAAGTCAAGTACTAAGACCAGTTAGAGCCTATCATCAGTAACTTTGGCACAGATATCAAAAAAAGTATGACTTTAGCAACAATAGGAGTGCCAACTTCTGTTCCAAAGATTATGAAGCTAAATCTAACAACTAAATTTGTTACAACAAATAAAAATAAAAAAAAAGGAACATGCCTGAAAGCTCCACAAGAATCTTTCATTTGCATCAAAAACTTGTGCACTGCCTCTCTAACCATAGTAGGAATCATGAGGTCAAACATCTAAGAAAATATAAAACATCAACACAATAAGATGATGATTTAGGGAAAAAAAACACCTGTTCATTGAAAGAAGAGCTGTATCACTTCCCAGAGTAACAAGTGTGTTCACTGCAGCATATGTTGTTGCAAGATGAGGCAACTGCACTGAGTAGAACCATAGTCAAAATTCATTTTGCAAGCCATCTTCGCCTAATGGTTGAAAGCTTTGACATTTAACCGAGAGGTGTAGGGTTCAACGTCTTGCATATGTGGGGTGCATGTATTTGCGTGTGTGGAAAGAAAAAAAAGCCATAGTGCGAATAAGTGAACTCAAACAGAGCATCAAATTCCTAAAAATAGTATGCCACAACCGATGTTATGGCTCAAAATTACATTAATCCAAAATAATATACTCCCGAAGACAAAATATATATATATTTGCAAGTCAAACTCTTCATTTTGTAAAGATGCAAAGTAGACTGCTTTACTGAATTACCAATGTTAAATCTGAAGGATATCAGTCAGAGACTCTTCTAGAACAATATCAAGCTTTCAAAGAGATTAAAACCTACCCTCCACAACGAGAAATCTGTTGAACACTTCAACAACAACAAAAACAAAGCCTTAATCCCACTACGTGGGGTCGGCTACATTAATCCTTTTCTCCATTGCGTCCTATTTAATGTCATATTTTCATTTAGTTCTAATATATTAAGATCACTTTTTACACAAGAAGCCCAAGTCTTCCTAGATCTACCTCTGGTTTTCTTAATATAAGTCGAATATAAAACATCTACTCTCCTAATCGGATCATCAGATGGTCGACGTTATCATAGTCATTGCCGGTCCCAAAAACGTTTCGAGACATTGGATTGAAATATAATGGAGTCAAGGAGGTGACGGCTTTTCCTCTCTGTTACACCATTTTATTGAGAAGTGTTTGTACCTGAGCTAAGATGTAGGATGCCCTTACTCGCTAAGAATTCACCCAAAGTAGAGTTGAAAAATTCACGACAATTATCGACCCGAAGGACCTAAATAAGAGTTTTGAATTGAGTTAAAACAAAGGTGCAGAAGTTTTGGAATGTGATAGCAACTTCTGATTTGTCTTTTGAAATGTAGACCCACATTATCCGAGTGTGGTCATCAATCAAAGTTATGAACCACCTTTTATTAGTGTAGCTGGGAGTACGATAAGGTCCTCATAGGTCACTGTAATGATGGACAGAGGAGCAGGAGTGTAAGTGTGGGATGGTTAATGGACCCAACGATGTTTGTCTAACTAACATGTCTCAAAATTGAAATTAGAAGCATTTTTATTAGAAAATACCAAAGAATACAATTTTTTTAAATATTAAAAACTAGGATGACTGAAACAACAATATAATAACATAATGAGACATTCAATAACTCGAGATAAACTACAACTCCTGAGAGGTGTATCTGTATTTTTCGTGTTCTTCTCTTGAAGTAGTAGAGTCCCCAGCAATCCTCTTAACAGTTACAGTCATCTTCCCTTAACAACTATCCTTAAAAACACAACCATCAAAAGAGAAGTTAGTAAGGCAATCAACATCATTCGTCAACTTGCTGACAGATAACAAGTTACATTACAACTGGAAAATATGTAAAAATGACTCTGGAGTTAGATCGGTTGTTAATACAATCAAACATTTACCAGCATTGAAACTACAAGAACCTTCGGTAATTCTGACTGTATCTTTTCCGAATCAATGATAGTAAGTCGAGAAAGCTTGTGAACATCCAGTTATATGCTCAGTGGCTCCTGAATCTATAATCCACAAAAGAGTAATAAACTGTGAAAGCAATAGAAAAAGTACCTTGTCAGACATGGGAGGTCAACGAACCTGAAGAAACTTGATTGGCTCCAAGAAGCTTTATCAATTGCTCCATCTGGGTTTCAGTGATTCGGAGGATTCCAAGATGCTCTGGGTATGAGTCGGTTGAGTCGTGCTTGGTTCGGCCGTCGTCGTGAGTCCCTTGACATTAGAGGATTTGGGTGAGGGTTTATATGTCGACTTACCGTGAAATTTTCAACCCATCCCGAGTGTGGTTGGGCTTTTGAGAATAATCACAAATGGGGTGACCGGTTCAACGTGCCATAGACGAGAGTTGGGGACTATTTGAGATCAAGGCAATGATTCAGCTAAAGGAGTAGAAGCGTCAAGTATGACAAGTCTACTGCTTTGTTCCCGACGAATCTTGGTGAAAGCAGCATGAGTGGAAGGAAGAGGATCCTGACCAAGAATACGGCCCCGAGTTTCGTCAAGGTCTTTGTTAAGGCCGATAAGGAATTGAAACATACGATCTTTTCTACAATCTTTTGAAAGAGGGATAAGTCGGTCGGAGAATCCGAAGTAAAGGCGTAGTACTGATTGCATTCCATCCATAATGCAACAAGGTCATTATAGTACATGGTCACGGTCCTTGACCATTGTTTTGCCTCCCGGGTCTTTTTAGATACCTCATAGAGTTGACCGGAATTTCCTAAACCGTCCAGGTAGCACTAGATGAAAGGAGGAACATGTACAAACGACCAATTGTTGTTTCCATAAAGTTGATCAGCCAAGACATGATCATGGAGTTCTCTACTTCCCAAGCTCCATATGTCGGGTTGGTCTTTGGAGGCTAACAAATCATACATATGAGGTGACCGAACTTCTCACGCCCTATAATCAGCAACGAGACCACTTGGGACCATTGGATGAACTTGCTGTCGTTCAACTTAGGAGTTTTGATCAAGAAAATCGTGTTGGTTTTCGGTCCTCCTGTCTGTACGGGAGTGGAGTTCTGAGTCGATCCACCAGTGGAGTCAAGAACGCCTTCTGAGGGTGATTTATTGAAAGAATCAGTCATAATTCTGACTGAGCCAAATGATATGTTGTTGTGGTTCTGTGTCATCAATAAAACAAGACAAACGACACTGCTACAGAAATTGTAAATAGCAGGAAAATTGCAGGAATCCTTAAACGACAGTACTGCAAGGATGGTAGGTTGCAGGAATTGCAGGTTTCTTTAAACAGACAGTAGAACAAGAGACTCTAGTAGATAGAAACCTGCAGGAATTGTTATGGCGGACCACAAAACTACAGAGATCTGACAGAAAAAGAGCAATTCTACTGTTCACATATGTACAGAAAGAAAAATCAATGTTCTGCAGACAGAAAATAGCAATTCAGCGGACAAGAAGAAGCCAAGAAGCCTTCTTGATTTCCTATTGTTCACAGAAACTTGTTTGTTGGACTTGATAGAGGAGGCCGCCGGCTAGGATGAGGGTGTGTAGGAGATGGTTGTTGGAAACGGCCGAAGAGGCCAGGAGTTATTGGATCTAGGGTTAGGCTCTTATACCATGTTGAAATTTGGAATAGACCGAAGCAATTTTATTGATGGAAAAAGGGATATTTAACCTCAATTACAATAAGCACAACAAAGGAAAGAAATAAAACAAAATAAATTAAATAAGAAAGGAATAAAACAAAATAAAGCAAAAAAAGAAATACATAGTAAGAGAATTTAGAGTAAATAGGAAAGAAATAATAAGTAATAATGACTACAGTTCTGATTGTCATTATAAATCTAATACATAACACTCTAACCGTTAATATCACAATTATAATTTTTTAAAAGTGAAAAACATTTTCATGCATAAATTTAAAACACCAAAGTGCTATGTATGTAAATATGAAAGTTTAGCTGTGAGATATGTAAATACATAAGAATTGTGTGCTATATATATGTAGATTTTCCATTAAATTAATACAATATATCAAATAATGAGCAACATACTAACATCAAAATAAGATGTCATCAAAGTAAGATCATATAAAGCCAAAGCAAGAACATAAAAAATCATAAAAAGCTACAACATTAAAATGATAAATCTCGCGCACTCCTAATTCAACCTAAGCAATTAGTCTAAGAAGAAAATTTTTTAATTCAAAATTCACCCCAACTCTCATCATTTAAAAGGTCTTGATAAAATTGCTATATAATTAATTGTTTTCTCTTCTCTCTTATCCTCATTAGTACTAACATCAAAGAAGTAAATTTATTTTCATCCCCCATAAACCATTCATCATCATATGACATATCATTACTACCAAATAGATCCTCATCATCCACCAAAGTTCTTCAAATGTCGATATTTAACCTCTTCTTAAACATAAAACAAACTATGGATTTCATCCTTAGGGTAGTCAAGCGACTTCCCTGAGTATGAGCTTATTATGAGTACTCTAATTTTAATCACATATGGATAAAAAAATCTTCGCCGCTAGAGCTACTGTCATAATAAGAGCTATTATCAACATTTTCATCAAATTGACTTTATGCTAAATTTTTTACATGGGCACTTTCTTTTAAGCAAGAATCTCTTGTTTCATTTTATCAGGTACATTGGTGCATGTTGTAACATTCTTATGAGAAGCAAAAAAGTTGTTCTTTCATTTATTATTACAATATTAGCCACTTTATCATAATTGTTGCATTTCAATAAATGCAAGTCATCTTACTACCAACAATTTGCACTTGAATATCATGTTTCCAAATTAGACCTTTTCTATATCCTATTCAACTTTTTAAAAAACCTCTAACCATTTGAAACAAAAAAATTAAAACTAGAAGCTTAATTTAAAATAAAGAAAACTTCATTTAAAATAAAGTATAGAAATGCAAATGATCAAACCAAGAAAATAGTGTATAAAGATAGAAATAAGCTTAAAAGATAAGGAAAAAAATAAGGGATGCAAGCAATAAAAGTAAAGGTATACCAACAATGTCGACAAAGCAATGGCAGCATCGATGCAGATAGGTCGCGGTGTGGCTTGCTGGTTTCATGCAAGTTCATGCAACTTCTCTTGAGATCCGAGGATCATGATTTTTTTCAAAGGTTTTTTCTTAAAAGTTAGTTTAGGTTTAATTTCATTTTTTGTATTAATAATTTAAAATTATTAAATAGCATAAACTTTAAAATTGTAAGGTTACACCACTGAAATAACATTGAGGTTCACCTCACTCCAATGAGGCATACCTCAACTGGAACATGTGAGGCATGCACCTTATTGCATTTCCTATGTGTCTTGAGCTAAGACACATCTCAAATCGTGCAACGATAAGCCTTGTTTGCTATCAAAATTGTATTCATCTCTTCCATCTATTGAATTCACTTCCAAGACTGCCCAAGATAAGTCAACTCATTTTATTCTAGAAGTTATTTTATATGTAAGGATTATGCCCACTGTATATGGTGAATATCAAAGATTAATTGTGTCATAGCGACCTGACGAGTACAATAATTTTGCTCACAAATTTTAATGATAAATATCAAATATATATAATTCGCCAACCTAAATTTTTGTCAATGAAAGAGAATGAATCAAAATTGAAAATTCTAATTCATCTTCGTGACGACCGGGCTAATGGGGGCTGAACTGGCTGATCGGTTCAGCAAGATAGGCAAGGGACAGTCGGCCCATGGTCTGGTCTAGGTTTGTCATCGAAGGGGAGGAGCCTCCCCCTCCTTACCTATCAAATATTGTAAATGTCCTTTGTTTTGCTCGAGATTAGTATTCTTGAGATTTATATTTGGACAGCCATCGGTGTCCCATTTTTCCTTTCAAGGGTTGTATCCGACAATGAGAAAGTGTTCCAACTGTAACTCATCCAAGATGGTTCCTTCTCCAAGGATTCGAGTGTTATTCTGGCTGAAGCTCAATTCCACAGAGATATTTGTCCTTACCTGACCCCTCTGTAGACATTGCAGCCGTCTCTCTCACTGTTGTCATCCCCGAACGGCCATCCATCTGCTATCCAGTGCCACCAGGCGTCATCCTACCTGCTTCCCTAGCCGCCGACCAGTTCAACCTACTTGCAACTACTCCCGCACTGCACTGCCTCCTGCCCCTATTGGTTGTTGCCACCAGCCACTCCTCTGGGCACCGCAATGACTCCAACCACCTGTTGGTTGATATCCAGCTCGTCCTTACACCGCATTGCCTCCAACCACCTGTTGGTTGTCGTCCACTCGCTCTCCCTGCGTCGCCTTGTCGTCAGCCACATGTATTTTGTTGTTTGGGCTAGGTTTGCGTTGAAGGGGAGGGGCCCCCCCCTCCTTACCTATTAAATATTATAAATGTCATTTGTTTTGCTCGAGATTAGTATTGTTGAGATTCCTATTTGGACAGTCATCGACATCCCATTTTTTCCTTTCAAGGGTTGTATTCGACAACGAGAAGGTGTTCCGGCTGTAACTCATCCAAGATGGTTCCTTCTCCAAGGATTCGAGTGGTGTTCTGGTTGAAGCTCAATTCTAAAGAGATATTTGTCCTTACCTGACCACTCCGTAGACATTTCAGCCGTCTCTCTCACTGTTGTCATCTCTAAACGGCCATCCAACTACTATGCAGTGCCACCAGGCGTACCCCTACATGCTTCCCTAGCAGTTGACCAGTTCAACCTGCTTGCAATTACTCCTCCCTGCACTACGCTGCCTCCAACCCCCTATTGGTTGTTGTCACCACCCACTCCTCCCTGCACCGCAATGCCTCTAACCACCTGCTGGTTGGTATCCAGCTCCTCCTTGCACCGCACTGCCTCCAGTCACCTGTTGGTTGTCGTCCAGTCGCTCTCCCTAAGTCGCCTTGCCGCCAACCACCTGTATTTTGTTGTTTGGCCCACCTCTCCACCTCAAATCCCCTGCTTTCACTAGCTTTGTCGCAGCACACTACTTGTGTCCTCTCCTTGGGGAGTTTCTAGTGCTTTGTGTTGTTCTTTTCCTATTGTCAAGAGTCATTGTTGTAAACCCTTTTGAATTTCAGCAATAATATTTGTACTTCTATTGTGGTTTGGGTTATCTCTGGTATCATGATTTGGGTTATCTCTGATGCCACTAAAGATAATATCTTTATTCGCCTATTTCGATATGACATCCTTCATTTGCAAATATTTTAGTTTTGCTTAGCTAATTGATTTCCTACCATTTTCAATATTCTACCATAGCTCCAAAATCAAAACTTCTAGATTTAACTAGAAAAAGAATTTCAAAATTGAAAAATTATGCTTTATTGAAACAAAGATAAGAAATTAGTTGTTCTTTCTCAAATTCATTAATGATAAATTGAAACTTGTAACATTAGGCTAGATCTTTAAGACAATTATAAGAAATTACTTAATTTGGTTATTTCTTGGTTTATAAAGAAAACCCCTGAGGCATGTAAAAATAAGGTATTGAATAATTTAATGGTCGAATAAAATTCCACTCAATTATTATGAATGATATGGATGCAAATTCTTTGAGTGCTTTGCAAGTCTTGTCAACAAATTTTAGGGATGATTCTTCTTGTACCAAAATAAGGCCTAAATCTTACAACATAAAATTTCTATATTTTTGTTATTGCACTTTCCTAGAAGTTTTTTTAGTTATTGGAGTATGCACATGATTGAGATTTTGTCAAGTGTAACATGCGCTTGTCTCTTTTTCTTTTTGTGTGAATCCTCGCTATAGAATTCTATAATCATTCTCAGATTTTTAGAGAATTTTCTATTTTTGCAACTTTTAAATTATTGTTTGAAATGAAATAAAACAGTGATTTATAATTTTAGATCAAGGTTGGATAATCTTTGCTTAGCTACAAAGTTGAGAACCTAGAATTGTAAACATTTGTATGTTTCTCTACTCATTCAATGTTAAATTTATATTAAAAAAACCTAGACCGAATGCCAATCTACGCCAACAACCTTCCTCAAATGTGAATGAAATCAGTATTTAAACATTAAAAAAAGAAACAATGGTACGAGCATAGTACAGTAGATCAGACAAAAAAAGCAGGACTTATAGAGCCGTAATGTATAAATGCAGGTACAAATGGTACGCACATGAGAATGATTAAATTTCTTTAAGTGCATTCAATAGAGTATGCAAATTTCCCAATCTTGCAGTGGATTGCCGCTTCATTCACCGTCCATTAAATAATGTAAAATAACTTTTGTAGATAAGAAATTTAATAATAAGGTTATGTCATAAAATTAAATCTGCACCTAGCATGCCCCATAAAACAATCTAAACTTAAATTTCTAGATAATGTAATTTTTTCTAAAAGCATATAGCAAATATCAAAAAAGTGCAACTTTGGAAATAATTACTGCCACTACCTAATCTACGAGATACCAAAAGTTCAAAAAAAAAAAACGATAAATAGTGACAAAACCTGGCCAGGTCCACCGCCATATCCACCATTTATGTCCTGTGATTACATTAATAATCAGTTGATGGTTATTACAAGAGAACTATTCAACTCATGTGTTTACGTCATAACATATAATGAAAGTGTTCTACAATTCAGAGTTGTTCCCTTAACAATTAAAACTAGAAAATTATATAAAACATATGAAAATAAAAAAAAAATTATTGAAATTACAAATATTCAAGCACAAAAATCACAAATTAACTTCAAAAATACTAACAACCTTTAGTCAATATGCAACAACAGTAGATATCTAAGTTGAAGTTTACATTAGTTTTTGAAGTTTCATAGTTTATGCAAAATGGACGTTGAAACTGTGACTGTTGTGCACTGTTTCTTTCAAATTATTACTCATTTTCTTGGTCTTCTTGCGGGATTTAGTTAATTCAAACAGGTCCTGTTTTATGTTGGTTGTATTCAATGCTAGCTAACACTAGTTGCCAGTTAGATGTTTCTTTCCTAAATGTTCTATGTTGGAAGTATTCTTGTTGCTTCTCTGACTGTATTCATATAGTTATTTGTTCGATTTCACTAGAGCCAGGCTATCATGTTATTGACTTGAATCTTTTGTTGCCTATTTTAAGACATGTGAGCACTAATTCCTCTATAGCTGGTAATGGCATAAACTTGTGCAAATTTTGCTGAGGATTAGAAGAATAGCAGTGTTCCACTATATCCAAAATGAAATAAGACTGTACAAACCCTACATAGTATTTAAATGAGTTAAAAAAAAATTGAAATCTGAGCCTCTATATTTTTATTACAACAGTGAGTTGTTTAAATTTGAACAGTTTGAAAGTGTGTTTCGTTTATTAATTACACTTTTATTAGCAGTTCTCATTATTCATAGTTTGTTTTAATAATTGTTATTCCAATAGTTATTCACTAAACTGTTTTATCGTATAATATGAGCCACTGTTAATGTTTGATATTCATTCACCTGCTCAATGAGTCAATATCTATGTTCATACAAACCTAAGGTCCGGTGATATCAATAAACCTGCTGTAGAATTTTGTACTACAGAATTTTTACTATAGGATTATTGCATTATAGAATTCATATCCTTGTACGCTAATATGATGCTTGTTCGGTATTTGGAGATATGAAGTTTGTTGCAGTGTGGTAATGATGATTAATTTATGAAGATGTAAAACTGTTATTAAGATACAAATTCTGATTCCTTTATAGTTGCATTAGCATGAGGCTATGCAAACCTTTTAGTGGCTAAGAGAGGTTAAAACTTAAAATATGATCCTCCATAACTTTCCATGATGCATGGTACAATGATGAGCGACCTCATCCAGTATAACTTTCTACTCTAAATGGAGCTCCTAGTATAGCCTTACTCAGATCCTTTATCTGATTATCATGTTAGCTTTGAGTCCCATCTATGCTTCTCCACCATCTAAACTCTCTCATTTTAACACACTTATGAAGATGTGTAACTGTTACCTAAGATACGAATTCTGATTCCCTTATAATTGCATTAGCGTGATGCTATGCAAATTTATAATGGCTAAGAGACGGTTAAATTTAAATATGATCCTCCATAATTTTCAACGATGCATGGTACAATGATGAGCGAGCTCACCCAGTATAATTTTCTACTCTAAATGGAGCTCATATATTGCCTTAGTCAGATCCTTTATCTTCGAGTCCCATCCATGCTCCTCCACCATCCATACGGCAATAGATAGTTTTTGCTTGCCTGTCTAGTTACAAATCGTCGTCTGCAACACAAAGGGTGCGGATATAATGTCATTTTGGTACTTATAGTAATATAATTTGATACTACATATATTTTTAAAACCAAACTTTCCATGCTGTATTTTCCTAACCTTATAATTTTGTTATAACTATATATGGAACTAGTGTTCTGGAGTGTTTTATATTCCCTTAGGTTCTCCTCTTGTATTCTTGTTCTCTAGTTAATAAGTTTTGGGCTCNGCGGATATAATGTCGTTTTGGTACTTACAGTAATATAATTTGATACTACATATATTTTTAAAACCAAACTTTCCATGCTGTACTTTCCTAACCTTATAATTTTGTCATAACTATATATGGAACAAGTATTCTGGAGTGTTTTATATTCCCTTAGGTTCTCCTCTTGTATTCTTGTTCTCTAGTTAATAAGTTTTGGGCTCTTAAATTCGTAAAAAAAATGTAGATTAAAGTAACTTTTTAATAATTTCTCATTTAAAAGAATTTCACTAATATTTTGTAATATTTTATTTCAAGTACATATTAGAAGTTCTAACTAGTTGGCCGTTTAGAGTTGCATTACTCATATGGAAAGGAGCATCAGAAGCATTTTTTTTTTTTTAAATAATGTATATGATAACTTTGTAATTATTTAATATTTATCAATTAATTGAATTAATTTTAATATTGTTATTTTTTAGTTATGAATTTGCATTGAAATTCGATATTGAACTTAAAATTTACATTATAAATTCCGTGAATGTTTTATATATCTTTTATATTTGATATGCTTATTCTAATTTAAAAAATATATATATTAATTTCAATATTTTAATTTTTTTTAGACAATTTCAAGGCAAAAACGAACTCTTTGAGATTGAATCAAACCAAACACGATCATGATGTTCACAAAGGCTTTCAAACATAAGCTAATTTCAAACAAATAAAATTTCAAATGACACAAATGACAGCTAGATCACTCAAGCTCGGCTCATTACAACCGTTGGGTGCTCTATATTATCATATCCCATAATTGTTGCAGGATCTTATTGACCTTGATGACTTGATTACTTGCACCTATATTAAATTCTATAATAATGGCTATTAATGTAAGCACTAGGTACAATGGGATATTATGCACATACTTCAAAAGTGCTTTGGCCAATCGCTTTGCTAGTATACCGTTTGTAAGTACACTCAGCTTCAACTAGAATAAGAGGCTGTTGTTTGATATTGCTACCAAAAAAAGGTTGCAACAAATTTTCCATACTGCAATAGATAGTTTTTGTTTGCCTGTCTAGTTACGAATGAGCCATGAAGCTAAATTGAAGCTTGGCTTCAATTTTTTATCACAATGTCTTCCAAATGTGACATAAAAATCAAAAATCCCAATCAAAGGTGAAGATTTGAGAATACATGACACAAAACTAAGGATTAGAATAATATAAAGCATCTTGAGTTTTGTGGCAAGGAATAAAGGATACTATCTTGGAGAAATAATCTTCCAAAACCATAATCAAACATTTATGCCTTCGGGAATTGGGAATACCTACAACAAAATCCACACTTGCATCCATACATGACAACTTTAGTATTAGATAGGGCATAAAAACCCAATTCTTTGGTTTCATAACTCAGCAGCATAGACAATCTAGCATCCCTTGATGAGTTAGTCAACAACTTTCTATATAATGAGGACAAGAAAAGCCTTCGTAAATCGGTATAGTGGTTTTTCCTTCCCCAAAAAAGATTGCAAGGCATTCTAAATGACATTCAAACAAGACGGCGTTTTGTAGCAAGCATCGAACTACTGCTACACTGCACAATTTACTCCCAAAAACTGATATTCATCTTGAAATTGAAAATGCTAAAGGATACCTTCCTGCATTGGTCTCACTTTTTTGCCAAAATCTCAATTCATGGGATTAAGTTCATTCATCTGGAACTCAAATCACCTTTCACTTAAGAGTAATGAACAGAGCATGTTTATGGCAAAAGACATCAATGACTCAGTTTTGGATGCATATTAATGCTTCAAGATGTATTAGAATGATAAAAAGAGTTTAGCCCACTCGAATGCCACCAACATGATTTGGCTAAACAGCTTCATCATCTACGAAAAGTGAACTCATTAGCTAAGAAATCCTAGTTCCAATGCTCCAAGGACCAAATGATGGTGTAGAATACCTCATCACAGGTAGAATATTTTTGGCGTGCCTCATTTAGTTTTTTGTTGATGAATGCAATTAAATTTTTTTCATCGCTTTAAATAGTCTCAATTCCCACATTGGAGGCATCATAGTTTACCTAAGAAATAGAAATGAAATTTGGAGGGGAAAACATATGAATTTTAATTACAAAATCTTTTCTACAACAACAACAACAAAACCTTTATCCCACTAAGGGCCCGTTTGGGGCTGCTCAAAAGTGCGGCGACGTTTTCACTGTTTGTTTCTCGCGTTTGAGGAGCGTTTCAAAAATGGCATTTCCTATTTTGTATTACACGCGGATCGAGAGTACATCCCCGCGATCCGCGTTCAGCCTCCAACCTTTTACGGAGCTGCCCCTCGCAAAACAGTCTCGCATCCCTAAACTTTCTTCGAACTATTGGCGTCCTGCCTCCGTTGATACCCGAATTCGCTCTGCAGGTAAGGAATGTCCGCTCCTCCCTCCTCTCCCCCATTTCGCCAAAAGGGTTCTTAATTTTGGACGATCCATGTGTTATTTGCGATGAATTTGGAAATGTTTTGTGGCTAAAAACCTAGATCCAGTTGTTGGGAGGCACGTATTGCTGGTGAAAATGTACATCCACTTTTCTTGTGAAATATTTGAAGCATCGAGATTGATTCCACACATATTTGACGTGTTGCGAATTATGCTATGGTTCTCTCTCTCTTTCTCTCTCTGTAATATTCTCTTCTACTCTATTACTGAGTTGTTATCTTCATGTTAGAGTGGGAATGTGTTTGATCAGTGAAGAAATGCTTGATGTTTGATTTTTAAACAGGACAGGCATTATGCCCTCACGTTCACAATACGAAATTATTTTGGTTGGGACTGTAAATTTTGTTGTTTTCATTCCTTCTTTTGTGCTTGTCGATTCAATTATTGAAGATCTGTTGTGGTTAATTGCGTGGGATATTAAAATGTGGTTATTTGCAAGGGATTTGCTTCTCTTTTCATTTTATCATGCCCTTTCATCTCTGTTAGATGCACAAAAAAAAATGATGAGTTTTGAGGTTTCATGAATCAATAATTTTAGTTGAAGTAGGATATTGGTTTCTGCCTATAAGTTCCAGTTAAACTGTGTTCGTGAATCTATAGCCTGCTTTATTATTAGTTTTCGAAAGTTTGCTGCTATATTTTGGATAATGAACTGTGGGTAGATTTGTGATATGTAGCAGAAATGGAATGAAATTTTAGCAAGACAAACCTCAATGTTCACACTATTCAAGGCAATGTGCATCAGCATGATGATAAAGCTCGATGAAATGGACTCATTTATTTTTTTTTCTTTCTTTTTACTCTGCTCTGGCATGGGAATTTGGCAATACCTTATTGTTGATTTTTTTTTTTTTTAGATCAGTAATGTTGCTATTACTTGCATGACTAATGAATGAATTGTCGAAGTAATGATTAATTGAGGACATCATCTTCTTACCTATCTATGTTTTTTTTCTTGAATAGTAATTTCATGCTAGCTCTATTATCTCACAATCAAATGAGTAAACCTAAAGATTCTGGATCATCGGCCATGTGGGATAAAAAGAGCACCCTTAAATTTTGTGATCTCTGTCTGAGGGACGTCGAGTTGGGTGATAGGTCAAACACCTATTTTAATAAAGAAGGTTGGCAGAATCTTATGACTAAATTCAAGGAACTGACCGAAAGGAATTACGATCGGATGAAACTCAAAAACAAGTGAAATCAGTTAAAAAAAGATAGGAAATTTTGGAAAGAACTCAAAAGAAGATCAACGGGATTGGGTTGGAATCCACTTAAGCGGACAATTGATGCACCAGAGGAATGGTGAACTGAAAAGTTAGAGGTAAATACATACCTAACTTTGTTATTTGAATTGTTTGCTTCTTTGAAAAAATTTTTACTAATAATTTCTCTTTTCTAATAGAGGCAGTGACGGCAACAAAAAAATTCAAACTTAGCGGCATTTATCAAGTATTAGAGGAAAAGTTGGATGGCATGTTCAGTGGCGTTGTCGCTACCGGAGCTCATGCTTTCACCCTAAATAACCAGAGCTTTGCTGATTTAACACAGGACATGGAAACTGAGCATATAGATGAGTCAAAAGAAGGTTTCAGACAACTCCACACAGATGCTCAATCAACAGGTGGGAAAAGCGTCCTAGAGCGGAAAAAAACAAAGTTGGAGCTTTACTTGTCAGAGGTTCCATAAAGTCGCTACTTGAATCCTACACTGCAAAGTCTGCACCACCAAAGTACTGCTCAATTCCGGAGTGTCTTCAGATCCTAAATACATATTCCGGTGTTAAGAAAGACGAACCTATGTATTTAAAATATGTGAAGTTGCTAGAGAACTCCACACACAGACAGGTTTTTGCGAATTTGGAATTCTGACTCCCTTAATTGCGCTCTTTCATGAATGATTGATTGTTTATGGCATTAGGTTTTATTTTAGTATCGGTCATTGTAATATTTATGTGATGGACTTTTTACTTTTATGTATTGGTATTTACAGCCACCATGCTACCATCTATGTATTGTTTCTATTAACTCAAGTTAATGTTTACCATGTTTAAAAAATTATCATTTTTTATATTTTGTAGAATGGATGAAGAACAACTTAACCACAACCGCAAAGTCGCTCTCGCCCTCATCTTGCTATACCATTACTACCATACATACGTTGATCGAACTTCCTATATGACGTCGAGTCATATTAGAGATAGATGGGTCAGTAAGTTATTATGGGACCACCCTAAACAGTTTGCCAACATATTTCGTATGACGAAAGAGATATTTCTCGACCAGCTTAATGAACTTCGGAACCTTCATGGATTACACGGTTCATCAAGAACAACTGCCAGAGGTCTTGACAAATACCCTATATATCTTATCCCAAAATGACTTCAATAGAGGAATTAAGAAGCGATTTCAACATTCATCGGAAACCATCAGTAGATATTTCTTCGTTAGTTTGAATGTGCTTGTGAGTTTGGCATACAAGATAGTAAAGCCTGCGGACCCAACGTTTCAGTCCATTCCGACACAAATTGCAAATGACCCTCGATATATGTCATTCTTCAAGGTACTTTCTTAACATAAATTTTATTTTCAACAAAGATATAGATGTTAAATGGTAATGGAGTATTTTCTGAACCATAGGACTATATTGGAGCTATTGACGGAACACACGTCGATGCACGGATGTCTCCTACAGAGGTCGTTAACATCGAGCGCTATGGATCCCCAGGACCCCAACACAAAATGTCATGGTCATGTGTGATTTCAATATGTGTTTCACCTTTATGAAGGATGGATAAGAAGGTAGCAAACACGATAGCCTTGTTTTCAAGTTTATTACTAGAAATCAAACACATGGTTTCCCTTACCCACCTCCAGGTACGTATATGTGAGAACTAATTTTCATTATGTACTTTCATTTCTAAAGTAACATGACGCAACAGGTAAGTATCACTTGGTCGACGTCGGATATCCCTTACAGAGGGGGCATCTTAAGTCGTATGCAGATACAAAGTATCATATTCCAGAGTTTGAAAGATCAAGCGGTGTAGCACGTGGCAAGAAAGAATTATTCAACAAAAGACATTCATCCTTGCGATGCGTGATCAAATGATCTTTCGGAGTCTGGAAGAAGAAATGGGTTATATTGCGTGATATGCCCACTTATCCATTTCTGAAGCAGATCCAGATAGTAGTGACAACCATGGCACTACACAACTTTATTCAAAGGCATCCCTCAAGATCGAATGCAGAATTTGTCATGGTTGAAGCGGATTTAATGCGAACCCTGTGCCTCCCCCGAAGCATTCAAATTCCATGTGGGACGCACCATACCACAGCTTGAAATGGATTCACTTGAAACACACACACGAGATGGTGAAGGGGCATCGGAAATGGTAGCTTTGAGAGAGTGAATAGCAGAAGACATTAGCCAATCATGATTGATCTTACCTTACTATTTCGATGTTGCTTATAACATTTGCACGATAGAATGCAAAAAGAGATATTATGTTTCATTTATTAGATGTCTAATCAGATGTTAAGTAATGTTATTTAAAGCTTGGAAGAACATTTAATTCTGACAACTATAATATGTTTTTCATTCTACCAACCTATATGTGTCCCATTCAATTTGTGTTGGGGTTCTTCTAACTACTATGTTGGAATGTTGATGATAAGCAGAAAAATTTTAAGTTCCATGCTTGGCAGGTTGTAATTTATGGCAAACATGCAAAGTATTAGTAGTATTTTATTCATAAACAAGTCTTGTGAGCAGGGTATGAATGTAATTGCTGCTTTAAATAATTATTTGGTATGAGCATATTGCTGGATGAATTGGGTGGACCAACTATGTTCTTCCACTTTCATACGGGTTCCGTTTTCTCTGTTGTTTTATTTAGGATGAGCATAAACAATTCTTTTATTTATGGTAATATACGATGAGCATGAACGATTATGAGCTCGTGATGGAAATATAGGATGAGCATTAGCAATAATTTTATTTCGATGTAGCTCATGTAGCTTGGAATCCTGGCATTAAAATATATTTGGTTTACAAGCTTGGATGGCCCTTCTTTTAAGACAACTGCTGCTTCAGATATATATTTGAGTGAGTTGTAGTTTAGAAATGAGCTGCAGTTTACCTTCCGTGGGATGTTAAAAATGAGTTGCAGTTCGAGTGAGCTGCAGTTATTTAGGATGCTTTATATTCTGTCGGATGTTAAAAATGAGCTGCAGTTTACCTGCAGTGAATATCTTCAGTTTTATTCTGTTTGTCTGCAGTTTTGTTCTTTTGCTTTACCTACAGTTTTGTTCTTGAGTCAATGAGGTGCAATTTTATTTATGTGAACATCCGTGGGATGTTAAAAATGAGCTGCAGTTTATCTGCAGTGAATATCTTCAGTTTTGTTTTGTTTATCTGCAGTTTTGTTCTTTTGCTTTACCTGTAGTTTTGTTCTTGAGTCAATGAGCTGCAATTTTATTTATGTGAACATCTGTGGGATGTTAAAAATGATATTTTTTAGTCGGATATCACTATTATGGAGTGGTTGTTCAGTGATTTGGTACACAGGCAAGCATTTTTTTTAATTGCCAAGCATTTTAGATGGTCGAGCATTTGAGATGAAAACAATTTACTAGTGTTTATAGCTTCAACTATCTTTTATGCTTTTTTGTGCACTATAAGACTGTTGCTATGTGCAGGGCAAGCATTTTAGATAGGGCTTTACTGTAATGTTTTTTTGTGCACTATATGGCTGTTGTTATGAGATGGGCAAGCATTTAGATATGTCCAGTTTTTAGATAGGTTTGGTTTCTATCTGTTGTGGTTTTTTGAAGCAATGGTTATGTGTCTGTCATACAGAGTTGGGCAGTTAAATGCATAAGAATATTTTGGCAATAAGATGGTGGGCCTTTTTTTCACTCATAATCACTTCAGTTGCTTGAAAATAAGATGTTGAGATAAGGCTGATGAAACTTGTGAGGTTATCTTGGCTTATTTGAATCTTTTTATAACCTATACTGTCGAGAATGAGAATTGTTGAAGAGTTGGGGAGTTTGAACATGAGTTTTCAGGTACAATATTGCATCCTGTTTTTTGGCGCAGAAGTTCATGAAAACTTCTGGACTCTGCTATTCCTCCATTCGGCAACACCTGTTGATTTGTATTATCTTTTGCCTCTGTTTTGACAAAAGAAAGGAACCATAAAAATAGATCCTGTTTTTTTCCAAATACAGTATTTTTTATTTCCTTTTACATCTTCTATGTTTATCTCTACTTTGGTGCCTGTATACTGATCTGTGCATGTTTGGTAAGGTATGCGTGTTGGTTTTCTGAAGCAATGGTTTTCAGAAAACAGTGAGATGGGCAAGCATTTTAGATAGGGAAGTTCACTGAAGCAATGCATAAGGTTTTTTTTCATATTTTGCCTCTATATGACTGTTGGTTTTCTGAAGCAATGCATAAGGTTTTTTTCTTGGCAATATGTATTGGACTATAAAGGTTTTTGTCTTGGGTGCATTAGAAAGGTTCTTTTCTCTGAACTGTAAAGGTTGGATTTCAGCTTGAGACAGTTACCTAAAAGTTTCAGCATTTGGTTATGGATTCTATGGAACAAGTTGCAATGGATTTATCTTCTATTTACGTTGTTTTTTTACTTTTTATGCCTACTAATTTTATTGAGATAAATGTGGAGCAGCTTGAATGGCCACAGAACTTTATTGTCGGCAACCATTGTTTCCACACTTTGCTAAGTTGAGTTTCTTTATTTCCTTTAGTTTTTTACTGATCTATTTTTTTTTTAATAATTGCAGGACGATGAACTCAAGGTATTCAGGGAAGACCGGGAAAATGATGTGTCGCTGAGAGTTACCGTCCTTGTCACTCACATCACGCCAGTCACATAGCTACGGGCGGCAATTCTACAGGTGCCCGCGATGGGCACACTGACGGGAGGACTGCAATTTCTTCAGGTGGGCTGACAGTACATCCGTTTCTACGATAACCCAACTGTACACCGCTACTCGGAGTTCGACGGTATCACAGCTGGAGAACACCGCTTGTGGTTCGAGTGCTTCCGTTTTTACGATATCTCACTCAGACAAGTTTGCTCGGGGTTCTGGGTTGTCAGAATTCGTCGTAATATGCTTCTACATTTTACAGTCAATATTATAAGTTCTTTCCTTGTAATTTTAACAGGTTTTTTTTTGTCTCATAATACTACATATTAGTGTGTCACCGGAAATATTTGAGTGATATATATGTAAAAGTAATCGTTGGTGTGAGAAATGTAAATACAGTAGAATAGGTTGTTTTATTATTGGTATTTTGTAGTAGTTTGAACATTTTTCTATCTGATATTATGTTTTCTATGGCTAGAATTTGTTTTTGTATATAACAATTTGTAGGTGGTCTGTATGTGTCGAATGAGTCTGATGTAAGTTAATTGATTCTAAAATAGTTGAGGGGTAGACATTATAACTTTTGCGAGTCGGTTTTTTTCATTTAACTAAAAAAATCTGAAAATCAGCTGTTTACAAAACGCACAAACCAAACAGCTAAACAGTTTATCCAAAACAGGGGCAGATTTGTCATTTATCCAGAATCGGTTGTTTTCCAAATGCACAAACTAAACATCCAATCAGTTTATCTGAATCAGCTGGCTATCAACAGATTATCAGGATAAGTTGTTTATCAGCATAAGTTGGATAAGCCCAAACATACCCTAAGTGGGGTCGGCTGCATGAATCCTTTTCTTCACGGCGTCCTATTTTAGCGTCGTTTTTTCATTTAAATTTAATAAATTAAGATCATTTTTTATACAATATGCCCAACTCATCCTAGATATACCTCTATCTTTCTTAACATAAGTCAAATCAAAAACATCTACTCTTCTGATCGGATCATCAGATGGTCGACGTTTAATGTGACTAAACCATCAAAGAAGTCTCTTTAATTTTGTCCGTCACTGGAGCTACACCAACCCTATCACGGATATATTCATTTCGCCAGTCTCTAAGTGTAAAGTCACTCATCCACCAAATCATTCTCATCTCGGCAACACTTAACTTTGTTACAATATCTTTTTTCTTTGCATTTTTTCTTAGAACAGCGCTGAAATGAAATTCTTACAGAAATAGATAAAGAGGCAAAATTTGATGACAATTCCACATCAAAAACAAACCAAATGGGCCATTATAGAATAGTTATGATCTCTCCATCCATCTCAAATCTTGCACAAGAAATAATATATCATAAAATCAACATTTATTTGAATTGAAATGTACGCTTCTTTGGCCCAAATCTTCAAAGAGTTGTTGAAAGTGGTACAAATGTTATTTCAAAATAAAACTATAAACAAGATGTTATTATATCTATGTTAATGTCACCTTTGAGGAAAAGCCAATCTTTTTTCTCTGTCTTATCTACATGAGAAATTAAAAGCGTTATTGGGGAAGATAAGGCATAAGATCTACTCTTTCTTGACCTAACCACATTACAACCTTACTCTTAATAGGAGTTCAAATTACTTTCACAGGAGCCATCCCTACAACCCAAATTATCCCCACAAGAATCAAACCCTGAAACAGTTGAAAGTCTCTACCAATGACAAGCTTGACATTAAGAAATATGCACGGGTGTATCCAAGAAAGAGAGAATTGAAACATAATCTTGTGCAAGTCCAAAACTTAAGTCCTACTCATACTCCTGAAAATGAGATAAAAATAACACCAATTTGCTTTCCTATTTCATTTGATTACGACTTACCCATCACAACTCGGCCCGGTGTTTAAAATTAATCAAAACGAGAATGAACAGTCAGACAGTGAAAATCATATTTTAGCTTTTTTATTTTTATCACTAAAAATTTAATATTTAAAAAATACATGAAAGAGCCACAAAAAAGGCAATTAAAATTAACAAGTAGAAATTTGTACTTTTTTAGATCTTGTTCTCGCCTCCTATACACATTTGATTTTTTTTTGTCTATTTTGTTCTCGAGATATCCTTTGGAGAGTTCTCGAGAAGAAATGTGTTGATATGACTTATATTCAAGTCACTAAAGATATGTATACTAGAGCTGTTACTTGTGTTCAAACTGAAGGAGGATTGACAAAATATTTTC
>JXCR01089981.1:0-11459 GCA_002079205.1 Phalaenopsis hybrid cultivar
CCCCTGCCGCTACTGCATGCCTACCTCTGGGTCACTGCATTGTCGGTATACTCTCTTTTCGGGCTCCTGTCACTACGGCATGCCTACCACCGAGTCACTGTCTCGCCAGTATATTCTCTTTTCGGGCCCCTGCCACTACGGCATGCCTACCTTCGGGTCACTGCCTTGCTGGCTTACCCTCTTTTCGGGCCGCTGCAGCAACGACATGTCCATCTCCTTAGGGTCACTACCACCACGGTATGTCCACCTTTGTCTTATTGTCTTATCAGCATATTTTCATGGGGTCACTACCGCTACAGTATGTCCAATTCTACGAGTCACTGCCTTCATGGCATACTCTTATCACTATTTATATGTTTTGTTTTGTCTGCATTAGCATTTGCATTTGCATGTTTGCATGGATAGCGAGTCAGACCTGTTAGGAGAGTGACTCTCGTGTTGGTCCCGATGTCTTAACGAGCATTGCTCGTTGGGTCAATCCCAATGAGCAATGCGAGTTAAGTCATTGGGACCGACATGAGTATGACTGTGCTAAGAATCCAATGAATCTAACTAGTGTCATTCCCTTTTGCGACACTCTTTAGATTTTTTTGGATCTTTAGGATGGGGCCAGTAAAGTGACTCCGTCAAAGTCATACCATACCAAAACTCACCCCATATTTAGATACTAGGTTGATGCACTTTTTGTTAGATGGTGTGCTAGGCTAGGACTTAGGGTGTTAGGTAGTCTTTTTGATGTTTGGCTATTGTTCTCTACTGTATTGGTTGCCCTAGCCAGACATCTTTCTTTTACATTATGCTTGTGATGTGACTGCATGTTGCATATGTATGATAGTGTGTTAGGGTGTTCTTCTGTAGGGAGTCATGCTTATTTTCATACACACACACAGGTACTGCTATGGGGGGAGCAAGTAATGATTTCTGACCCTTTTGCTTGCAGGTGCTATTAGCTCCCCCACTTTTAAGGCATGGCTTATAATATGTTATTTGCATGTGAGCTTTCCCGCTGACATTTGTTTTCTTTATGATACGTTATGTGCATGTGACTTTTCCCGCTGACAGTTGTTTTCATGCAGGATTTAGTCTTTTTTCTTTTCTCCATGTATTTTGTTAGAGTCTAGGAGAGTCCTGTAGCAGAAATAAGATACAGACANTTTTAGGATGGGGCCAGTAAAGTGACTCCGTCAAAGTCATACCATACCAAAACTCACCCCATACTTAGATACTAGGTTGATGCACTTTTCGTTAGATGGTGTGCTAGGCTAGGACTTAGGGTGTTAGGTAGTTTTTTTGATGTTTGGATATTTTTCTCTACTGGATTGGTTGCCCTAGCCAGACATCTTTCTTTTACATTATGCTTGTGATGTGATTGCATGTTGCATATGTATGATAGTGTGTTAGGGCGTTCTTCTGCAGGGAGTCATGTTTATTTTCATACACACACACAGGTACTGCTATGGGGGGAGCAAGTAATGATTTCTGACTCTTTTGCTTGCAGGTGCTATTAGCTCCCCCACTTTTAAGGCATGGCTTATAATATGTTATTTGCATGTGAGCTTTCCCGCTGACATTTGTTTTGTGATACGTTATGTGCATGTGACTTTTCCCGCTGACACTTATTTTCATGCAGGATTGAGTCTTTTTTCTTTTCTCCATGTATTTTGTTAGAGTCTAGGAGAGTCCTGTAGCAGAAATAAGATACATGCACGGGTTCCGAGACGTTAGCACGGGAACCACGTGGAGGGGACCAGGAGCAGATGCTCGTGTCCCGTATCTTAATTCTGTATTTTATATTGATGTATAGAATTAGGATCGGACATGTATATGCGGAGTTGACTGCCCTTTTCTTTTCTGGGGTATGTTGCTGACTCAGCGACACCAGCCTGTTTATTATTTTGGTTTGACTTGTTTTGCTTTATTTTTGCATCATGTTGCATGTCTGCACTTGCATGTGNGCATGTATATGGGGAGTCCGGCTGCCCTTTTCTTTTCTGGGGTATGTTGCGGACTCAGCGGCACCAGCCTGTTTATTATTTTGGTTTGACTTATTTTGCTTTATTTTTGCATCATGTTGCATGTCTGCACTTGCATGTGTTTTTCTTGTTTTATTTCTGTGTTTTATCTGAGATTTCACGATTACAACATAGGCTCATTAAGGACCCTAAAATTATAATTTTTTCTACAAAAATCCTAAAATAAAATATTCAAGATAAGTAAAATTTAGGATTAAAATATTCAGGATTTAAAAATTGCAACATTTACTTTCTTGCATATATTAATAGGGCCTCCACATACTTAGGATAAGACTGCATTCATGTTTGCATGTCCCGAGGAGTTTCCGTACTTTTCCAACCTGACTGGCCCAACATACCTTCATATAGGTGGTTGTCTAGTGCGCCCAGGGNATAGGGTCTCCACAATACTTAGGATCATTCTAGATGACTGCATTCATGTTTGCATGTCCCGAGGAGTCTCCGTACTTTTCCAACCTAACTGGCCCAGCATATCTTCATATAGGTGGTTGTCTAGTGCGCCCAGGGTGTTAGAAGGCTCCCCGGCCCAGACGGGGTGTAAGTCCATTTGTTGGAGTGTTTACAGCTTTGTAATTAAACCTTCGCTTTCACTTCTTTCCGGAGGCATCCTTGTCATTTCGGCAGGTATAAGTCTCACCTCTTGGAGCTCTAGTTTATAGTCANATAAGTCCATTTGTTGGAGTGTTTACAGCTTTGTAGTTAAACCTTCGCTTTCTCTTCTTTCCGGAGGCATCCTTGTCATTTCGGCAGGTATAAGTCTCACCTCTTGGAGCTCTAGTTTATAGTCATAGGATAGAGTTTCCTTCCTTTGACCTTAGAGCTACCGAAGTTCTCGTGGATGATGCAATACACGGATTGCTAACCGGGGATCTCAGGTTGTGTTGGGTCGACTATCTTCACGACCAGGTAGACTTAGGGTCCTAGTGGTTTGGGATGACGGGTCTGTGGTACCCCGACCTACCTCTATCTCCTAGGATTACTTTTCGCTGCCTTTTGACTACCCCTGTTGAGTCATTTCTGCTCCTTTGACTTTGTTGGTGTCACTTCGACGGCCCGATGCTAATAAGCTGTCGCATGTTCGGGATACGACGATTTGTCCTCTGCCCTTACTGTCCGGATGTGCTATGACGTATTGGGATACCCCTGTTGAACTTATTTATGGTTATTTCGTAGGTTTCGTGAGTTGAGAAGCCGCTACCCGTTTGGCGTGAGAGATTCACTTTCCGCCCGATGGTGCAACGTGAGTTTCAAAGCATCGAGACTGTTCCATACGAAATAATCACCTTTTAATAACCTATACCCTATGTTCATAATGACAAAGTGAAAGTCCTTCCATCGATAGTCTTCTTGAGTATCTCCCGAGATGTAATTAATCAATAGGAATACGTTCCTCTGGGAGACTTTTGACTCCANACTGCCTTTTGACTACCCCTGTTGAGTCATTTCTGCTCCTTTGACTTTGTTGGTGTCACTTTGACGGCCCGATGCTGATAAGCTGTCGCATGTTCGGGATACGACGATTTGTCCTCTGCCCTTACTGTCCGGATGTGCTATGACGTATTGGGATACCCCTGTTGAACTGATTTATGGTTATTTTGTAGGTTTCGTGAGTTGAGAAGCCGCTACCCGTTTGGCGTGAGCGATTCACTTTCCGCCCGATGGTGCAGCGTGAGTTTCAAAGCATCGAGACTGTTCCATACGAAGTAATTACCTTTTAATAACTTATACCCTATGTTCATAATGATAAAGTGAAACTCCTTCCATCGAGAGTCTTCTTGAGTATCTCCCGAGATGTAATTAATCAATAGGAATACGTTCCTCTGGGAGACTTTTGACTCGAGAACAAAAAAGGCTCTTTTTTGTTCTCTGGTTACGAGTAGTTTATATAGAGATTTTACTCGTGGATGTTGTTTTTTCGAGGTAATTCAATCCGATTATGTTTGGATGTATACTTTTGACCCAACACACGAGGATTATCCCTATATAAGTCTTCCGTCTCTTTTCTTTTTTTTTATTCGTTTGTCTATTTGTTGTAATACGTTAGTTCACTATTCAATTTCTCTCCTCTTCGAGTCATTCATTTGGTTTGAGAGGGAGACTTACTCGAATAAGAAAATTATACGGCGAAATATAAAAGTCAAACTGACGACTCTGAGATCTAAAAAGAACCAAAAGAGAAAAACATTCGGATGACACCTAAAAGTAATTCTTTTCTCTTCTAAAGCAAGTGAAAATAAGATTTAGGCCTGTTTTAAGATCTAGTCATGGATACTTGATANCAGAACAAAAAATGTTCTTTTTGGTTCTCTGGTTACGAGTAGTTTATATAGAGATTTTACTCGTGGATGTTGTTTTTTCGAGGTACTTCAATCCAATTATGTTTGGATGTATGCTCTTGACCCAACACACGAGAATTATCCCTATATAAGTCTTCCGTCTCTTTTCTTTTTTTTTATTCGTTTGTCTATTTGTTGTAGTACGTTAGTTCACTATTCAATTTCTCTCCTCTTCGAGTCATCCATTTGGTTTGAGAGGGAGACTTACTCGAATAAGAAAATTATACGGCGACATATAAAAGTCAAACTGGCGACTTTGAGATCTAAAAAGAACCAAAAGAGAAAAACATTAGGATGACACCTAAAAGTATTTCTTTTCTCTTCTAAAGCAAGTGAAAATAAGATTTAGGCCTGTTTTAAGATCTAGTCATGGATACTTGATAGAATCAGTAAAAATGAAGAATAATATGTCTGCCTTCTCTTTTTCTGCTCGAAATACTTGGAGAAGTCATAGTTATGAGCTCTAAAATGATATTTGCTCATCTAGAATTCATGTTGGAAATGAAATATTGATGCTTTTTATTATTCTTGTTCAAATAAATGCTGGAATTAGTTTCAATATTGAATAATATGTTGGCATTAAGGATCTGTTTATGCTTATTCGTTCCCTGTTATCTGTTACTATTTGAAACATATGTCGGGCATAATATTTTGAGACACAGCTTCATGAGATTTGACTTTGATGGTTGGAAGTGTTGTCTTTTTGTTTTCCCCATTTGGTGGGCTCGGTTTACTTAGGATGTTTTCTCTATTTTTGGTCTCTTTTGCTGGATTTGGTTTGGCCTGAAGCTAAGCTCGGTTTAACTGAAAATTATATTTTGTTTTGACCCATTTGGTGGGCTCGGTTTTGGCTTCCTTTTGGATTAAATGTTAGCTGGAAATTATATCCTATTTTGACCCATTTAGTAGAATCGATTTTGGTTTCATTTTGGATTAAATGTTAGATGGAAATTTTGTCCTGTTTTACCCATTTGGTGGGCTCGGTTTTGACTCCTTCTGGGCTGGATTTTGGTTGAAAGTTTTGTACTATTTTTGCCCATTTGGTGGGCTCGAGTTNAGTTTTGGTTTCCTTTTGGATTAAATGTTAGATGGAAATTTTGTCCTGTTTTACCCATTTGGTGGGCTCGATTTTGACTCCTTCTGGGCTGGATTTTGGTTGAAAGTTTTGTACTATTTTTGCCCATTTGGTGGGCTCGAGTTGGCCTGAGGTTTTGGGGACCGGTTTTGCATGAGATTTGGCTTGGTATGCTCCCTTTGTCGAGCTCAGTTTATATGTCATAATTCTTTCTGTTGCCTCATATGTTGGGCTCGGTTTGCCCATGTGTTGGGTTCGATTTTGGCTCTTTTGGGTTGGACTCATGCTGGAAATGTTGATCTGTTTTCCCCATTTGGTTGGTGCAGTTTTGGCTTAAATTGTATTATTTTCTTTAGCCTTTATATTGGGTTTAATTGGATTTTAGACAAGGAATTGGTTTGGCTCAAAAGCTTATCTGTTGGCTCTCTTTTATTGGGTTTAGTTGGACTAAAACTGTGTTTTATTCTTTTTTTCTTGTCCCACCTTGTTGAGCTCGGGTGTGCCTATTGTGGTTCTCTGTCTTGCCTTTCTTGTTGGGCTCAGGTTTACTAGTCACGGTNATTGAGCTCGGGTGTGCCTATTGTGGTTCTCTGTCTTGCCTTTCTTGTTGGGCTCAGGTTTACTAGTCACGGTTCCCTGTCTTGCCCCTTTGCTGGACTTGATTTGGTTGGAAGTTCTTCATATAACGTTCCTCCCGAGATTGTTATTGATAATCAAGTTTGTCATCCCAAAAATTATNACCCCTTTGCTGGACTTGGTTTGGTTGGAAGTTCTTCATATAACGTTCCTCCCGAGAGTGTTATTGATAATCAAGTTTGTCATCCAAAAATTATGATTTCAATCTGTGCTCCTATGTTTGAATGTTGATGTAAGCTGATCAATTCGTTATTATGTCTCGTTTGATATAAAATGACTTCAATCTAGATAGTTTATGGNTGATCAATTCGTTATTATGTCTCGTTTGATATAAAATGACTTCAATCTAGATAGTTTATGGGAGTTTATCCATTCACTCTCTTATGTATATCAATTGAGTACAATGGCACTATCTGTGGTGGCTTTCTTTTATTGTCCCATAACCGTGAGTTTTGCCTTGTGATTTCTTTATATGGCAAATTGGAGGGTGGTGGTGTTGGCTGCTGCCTTTGCTGCCCCTACCCGTGAGCTTTTGTCCTATTTCCTATCCTAAATCGTGGGCTTATATTGGAGCTTGGTTGTGCATTTNTACCCGTGAGCTTTTGTCCTATTTCCTATCCTAAATCGTGGGCTTATATTGGAGCTTGGTTGTGCATTTAATGGCTTCTACCTGTGGGCTTGTTATGAGGTTCAACAGTCCCTTTTCTTGGCCTTACCCATGAGGCCCTATCTTCTTTCCTGTCTCTACCCATGAGCCTGTTGACCATTATTCAGGTTCATTTTACCCTGACCGTGAGCACTTCTATATTTTCTAAATTGGTGTTACATTTATACAATTGTGAAAAGCTTTTAANCATTTTACCTTGACCGTGAGCACTTCTATATTTTCTGAATTGGTGTTACATTTATACAATTGTGAAAAGCTTTTAACAAGGGCTGGAATTAAATGGATATGATATTGGCATGGCTTTTGGAGATTTAGAAAGTTGTCCTCTATGGATTATTCTCCNAAAGGGGTGGAATTAAATGGATATGATATTGGCATGGCTTTTGGAGATTTAGAAAGTTGTCCTCTATGGATTATTCTCTTTTACTCTGTGAAATATGAAAAACTCTTATAGCTTCATTTCGGGAAATCATAAAGTTGATATAAATTGGATTCGTGAAAGGATTAGAAAACTCATAAAATTGTCAGTTGGAAAAGAGTTTGGAGGTTCGACATTAAAACTTGGATAACATAAATGTCACACTTGGGTTCAGGCTTGGGTGTGTGAGGTACATATAGGTGGTGGAGTCGTGGGTACAATAGTCACATTATTTTTTGGCCCGTTTCAACCTGTTTGAAACAAAATTTGGAGTAGATACTCTTCTTGGGTTGATCCAATTATAAAATTTGAGAAAATAATATCCTTCTTGGATTGATTCAATGATCTTGGACTCTCTTTTTCAGGTCTTTTTGTCACAGCTTTGAGGGTTGCTCCACCCTTCATTCTCTCGATCCTTTGGGTGAATCAATTCCTCCTCTCTCATCCCCATTTTATTTTTTTTTCTTGCTTCTTGGTTCGGTTTTCAGTGTTTATGTCTGACACATAAGTGTCCATATAGCCTTTAGCTTATATGAAATCATCAAGCAAGGTCGCAAGTATGTCGGTTTTGTTTTGGAGCTTAGGGCGATGATGACAAAAACACACCAGTGGTAAAGCGAAATGATATTTCATCCTACGATATCAGGACCCAATCCATGAGGCTCGATGAACCATAGGATGATAATATCATTCACCGACACAAGACTAGCGGGAAACCCGTACCATCTTAGGTTGTTGGCGGTCTTATACCCGAAAACGTAATCGACTCATAAACAATTATACTTTTTCAAAATTGATAAGTACAGACATGATAAGAACAGATACAATATTTATAAAAATATTTTCACTACAAAATTGATACAACTTCCTTTTTGTATNAGAAACCCGTACCATCTTAGGTTGTTGGCGGTCTTATACCCGAAGACGTAATCGACTCATAAACAATTATACTTTTTCAAAATTGATAAGTACATACATGATAAGAACAGATACAATATTTATAAAAATATTTTCACTGCAAAATTGATACAACTTCCTTTTTGTATGTCTGAAATTCATGTGCATGCTAAAATATAAATTTTAAATATGTTACAACTTGGTTGTCCACTTATTGATTACGGATATCGGGCTAAGGAGTACCCTCCTAAGTTAGGTTTAGTAAGATACCCTTCTAGTTGAGTGGCGGGCTTTATACATTTGGGTGACCGATAGTAGCCTTCGACGTCCCACTAGTACAAATATAATATATTTGAGTCTAGCCCCGACCCGAGTGCTTGCGGTTCCCTCTTTTTGGATCTTTCATATGTTTTATTTGAATTTTTGGGCAAAGCACTCGTGGTTCTTTTTCCGGGATCTTCCTGTGATTTTGATAATTTTCTTGGAATTGTCATTTGTCTATTTGCCCGAGTTTCCCGTCATAGAACATTTGTTCATTTTCTCGAGTTTTCTGTTGTGGGTCATTTGTCGATTTTCTCGATTTTTTTTCATTGTGGGTCATTTTTCGATTTTCTCGAGTTTTCCAGACAATGTTTCTCTTGTTTATACAGTGTATACTAGCTCGCTTAAAGGAGCAGCAGACCTCCCAAATATACAGGTTCGATTTACATTACAGCATTTTACTTCACAACATACTTTATTGTTCTTCTTTATTGTACATTCTACTGTTCTTTTACTTTATACTGCATATTTCATTGTTTTATTATCCACTATACCTTAGTGTAGGAAAACTCAATGATTACATGTACNTAGCATACTTTATTGTTCTTCTTTATTGTACATTCTACTGTTCTTTTATTTTATACTGCATATTTCATTGTTTTATTATCCACTATACCTTAGTGTAGGAAAACTCAATGATTACATGTACCCTTAAAAGTAATATCAAACCCGAAGGTGCTAGACGAGGAGCTTGGAGCGAACACCGTGGGCAGCACGACGAGGACATTCATAAGAGCAACGTCAGAATAAATTTATATCACTAAGCACATTCTTTAGTTTAAATAACAACTCATAGGATTTAGAGGTGGTTTGTCTAGCGCAGCGTAAACTCTCACATATCACTTTTAGGTTTTTGCATAACTCTGTTGTACAATATAAGTCTTAACACTTTAGGATTCTGAGATTATTGTACATTACAATATAAATCCTCCTATCTTTTTAGGTTATTTGCACGATCAAATATCGTGCGAACATAAGTCCTAAATTCTAAATAAATTACAGAATTAAACATTAAACAACACCATTTCAAAGATATAAAGCCAAAAAATAGGATAGTTGGGAGGTCATCGGAGTTCTTCCTCGGATCTGTGATATCTCCTACTCTTCATTCATTTGGATTTCTTAAAATAATTGTTCCTGTTTGAGTCACTCCCATTTGATTTTCCTATATCTAATATTGGAAACATAAAGTTTGATATCTCAAAGGCAGAACTACTGATCTTAATCGAGAGTTTTCTTAAGTAATCGAGAGTCATTTGAGATGTAATTAACTATGGGGACTTGTATCTATAGGGAACTTAGAACCCAGGTAAAATAAACCCTATCTAATCCTTATATTATGTAGGGGAACTTGTTGGCCTCATATAAAAATATTTCGTAAATCAAACGGATGTCACAAATTCTTTAGTTTAAGTAATTGAGTCTTCTACAAGTGATGCTTATTCTTCGGGATAAGTATGTTACTTGTGGTATTGCGCTCAGTCATTCAAACTATTCAATATGTGAGACTCGTTTGGTCTCATCTCTTTTCAAAAATTAAAAATATTACTTTCAAAAATCAAAATCACATATTTATATTTAAAATTATCTTCATGTTTACAAAAATTATCTCTTTTCCAAAACAGAAAATTAAAACGACCGACAGAAAAAAGCAACGCCCAACTTTCTGTTACATTAATTATGCCATGATTCTCTTAAATATGAAATATTTTTTAAAAAGATACGGTTTTCATAATGCAACTAATGATTTAAAACCAACAGATTCTAGTCAATGAATTGATAAAACTTTTTAAAGCCAACATGTTCAATGCCCCCGTTGCTTTTACGATAAATTCAAAAGCTATGAAGGCACGACTAAGCAGGAAAATCAGTGTTGGGCAGGAAAAAAGGGGATTTACATACATACCACTTGATTCCTATGTATTTACATATCTAACACCCAAACTTCAATATATACATGCATGCCACCTNACGCAGCGTAAACTCTCACATATCACTTTTAAGTTTTTGCATAACTCTGTTATACAATATAAGTCTTAACACTTTAGGATTCTGAGATTATTGTACAGTACAGTATAAATCCTCCGAAATTTTTAAGCTATTTGCACGATCAAATATCGTGCGAACATAAGTCCTAAATTCTAAATAAATTACAGAATTAAACATTAAACAACACCATTTCAAAGATATAAAGCCAAAAAATAGGATAGTTGGGAGGTCATCGGAGTTCTTCCTCGGATCTGTGATATCTCCTACTCTTCATTCATTTGGATTTCTTAAAATAATTGTTCCTGTTTGAGTCACTCCCATTTGATTTTCCTATATCCAATCTTGGAAACATAAAGTTTGATATCTCAAAGGCAGAACCACTGATCTTAATCGAGAGTTTTCTTAAGTAATCGAGAGTCATTTGAGATGTAATTAACTATGGGGGCCTGTCTCTATAGAGAACTTGGAACCCAGATAAAATAAACCCTATCTAATCTTTATATTATGTATGGGAACTTGTTGGCCTCACAAAAATATTTCGTAAATCAAACAGATGTCACAAATTCTTTAGTTTAAGTAATTGAGTCTTCTACAAGTGATGTTTATTCTTCGGGATAAGTATGTTACTTGTGGTATTGCGCTCAGTCATTTAAACTATTCAATATGTGATACTCGTTTGGTCTCATCTCTTTTCAAAAATTAAAAATATTACTTTCAAAAATCAAAATCACATATTTATATTNACTCTATCACGCCTATGGCAGAGTCGAGCAGAAGAAGCCATGTCTGTCGCAGATGAAGTTCTATCTTTCGCAGACGAGACACAGTGGGCGAGCGGCTCTGTCTGTCGCAAGCTGTTGAGCGGCTCTGTCGCAGGAGACGTGGCTCGACAGCTCTGTAGCAGACGAGGCGCAGCGAGAGCAACTCTGTCGCAGACGAAGAAGCTGTCGAGCGGCTGTCGCAGACGAGATGGGGGAGTCGACCGCAAGTACTGCCATCAGACGATATGCGAACGCAAACGCGAATGGAAGCAGACGCCGAAGCCCAAAGACGCTAGGGTTCGCCATGCGGCGGAACCCTAGCAGAG
>JXCR01089981.1:11570-50268 GCA_002079205.1 Phalaenopsis hybrid cultivar
ATATATATATAAAGAGTATTTTTTTTAAATAATCTAATAATCAATTAAAATCACTAATTAAAAATTAGAATAAAAATATACTAAATTTTATATAAATAAAAAGAATTAAAACTCACTTCTACCATTAACATCCGATGACTGCGTTAGTACGGCTACCATAACAGTCTGTTCGAGAACAAACTTTTTCAGCTCAATAAAAAAACACGCCGAATATGAGCAAATTTTTTGCGCTCCATATATAAATGAGCCGAACTCAAACAGTAATATTTTTTACAAAGCTCAACACAAGTAAGAGTCTAGGCCCACTCAAGCTCAGCTATATTCATTTACACCCCTAATCGGGTTACATGTATGAAAATACCCCTTTATCACTATTATTTTCTTTTTAAAGGTAAAGTACACCTTTTTTGTGCATAACTTCATATACGTAAATATAAAAATTTAGAAGTTAAATATGTAAATAAATAAGAAAAGTAAACTTTTCTAAATTTTATCATACATATATATATATATATANGAATTAACAAGTTGGAGTTGTTTCAATAGTCGTTCTATGCTGGACTCGAGATCAAATTCTGAGCCATCAGGTTGTGTTGAAACGAGCCTGCGATATTGATTCAACTGCTCATCCAGCTGAGTTTCAAGTTTCCTGGCCTAAAAAGATACAGAAGAAAGATTTTTAAATTTAAAAGATGAAAATGGTAGGACATTATTGCATGCCTCATCATGTTCTTCGCAAATTTTACAGGCAGCAAAAGGGATAGAAATGAAAATGAATTACAGATGGGGCATTTATGTACATACAACCGAATTTTTATGTATTTACATATCTAACACCTGCATTTTATTTTTTTTACATTTAAACTCCCTAAATCTTTCATATCATATAAAAAATACCACTATTTTAAATTTTAAAAAGGGAAATACATCTTTTAATGCATGGGTAAAGTGGCATATATGTAATAATCGAGGTTTAGGTGCTAGATAGGTAAATACATAAGATTTGAGTTGTAAGTATGTAAATCTTCTATTACAAATTTATTTTCCTTCAAAAAGGACAGATCAAATCATAAAGAAACAAATTTAAGAAAAAATATATATTATAATTACTAGAAAATGCCGTCAAACAAAGATTTTAGCTGACGACCTGAAAGACTTCAGAAATTTTGTATTTTTTATGCAAATGTAAGGGATTAATCTCCAAATAATTTGTAAGATTAAACCGAAAAAGGTGCTAATGAAATGTCGCTTTATGAAGGCTACCATTTTCCTCAAGAAAACAACGTAAATACCTGTTCGTCAAACACGAGGCAGGACAAGAAGAGATGTTTAGAATAAACAACAATTTCTGTTTGAGAATATAATTGTTAAAACTACACTAATACAAACTAGAATGTACGTGAATGCATTTTCCTCCCCTAAAAAGAAAAAATCTTTACATAATAATGTAAAAAGGATGAAATAATTCACAAAACTGTTTTGAGGTTCGTAAGATGTTAGCCGGACTTTTTCTAATGAAGCAATATACCTATGAGAGTTTTTTTTTCTTTTACCTACAAGAAATCTTTTTTTTTTTTTTTTTTCGTTTTATACCTGTGAAATGTTTTGATACACAATATATATTTTAATTTGAAGTGTNGGAAGCAATATACCTATGAGAGTTTTTTTTTCTTTTACCTACAAAAAATCTTTTTTTTTTTTTTTTTCGTTTTATACCTGTGAAATGTTTTGATACACAATATATATTTTAATTTGAAGTGTCTGCTTCAAATTCCTCAAAGTATCAAGCCTAGAGATATGTGTCTCAATCAACAAAACATATGCTTTACTCGGACCAATAAAAATTAAGCCTTGAGGAAATATAGGGATATTACATAATAAGGCATGCATCGAGGCGTATTTCTTCAACGTCGTTTTTGAGTAATATGCCTGACAGGGCTTATCTAGCCTTAGAAGCTTCATCCTCTTGTGATATTATGTTTGACCCCTCCTACTAGTTTCTATTCGGTGGCTTCTAATTTAAAAACCTTTTGCTAACTATTATCAATCTACAGTCTAATGTGGAAAAAGCCCTTCTGTAACTTTCTTTGCTTTATATATCGAGGCTTCAGGCTTCTTATTAATGTGTTGTTACCTAAGGCTTTCCTCCGGCAACAACTAGATCTTGTGCCTTCAATTCAATGACTTTTTGATATCCGACCAAGCTCTCCTTATTTCAAATGGATTATAAAGGAGATTCCCATGGAAAACGAACATCCATGTTTTTATTTATGATTGAAAAAGGATAAATTTCTCTTTGTTTCAAGCATATATAAAAATTAAATAATGCTTGAATGAAAAAATATATTCAGATTTGCTAGTCCTACTTTATGGATTCTAGGAAAGTTTTAAGTCATTTTACAGACATGAGTCTGGCTTTTTGGTGAATTATATCACTTATATATGTTTTGTTATTGATTTGAAAGAGATAGAGTTTGACTAAATATGATAAAATTTGGTTTCTATTAAAAAATGAATACCAAAATGTTATTTAGCTTCTCTTGATTTTCATTNTATTCAAATCATTTTATATACATTTTATTTCAAAGAAGCTTGTTCACATAGACACATCTTATCTTAACCAAACTGGGTCTTGTTATCCACAAGTAATAACATATTCATAAATTTATCGGTATTTTGATATTAACTTTATACAAATCATATCCTTAATGCATTATCTATTTATCATATGCATGATTTGGGTGAAATCATTCACAAGAAAATGTTAAAGTTTGACAATGATAAATACATAATTGATGCTCATGAAAGATAAATAAAATTCAAATCAGATGATAAGTTGATGATCAATCTATATCCTGAAAAATAACCAATGAAATTCATAATAAATTAATTGCCAAAAAAATGGGTCCAAATATCATGTAACAAGGGACAAATGCAAGCATTAATCTGAGTTTTAAATACTATACCAAGCTTTAATGTAGCACATATGAATTTATATCATGAAACATCAGCCAATGTGACGAAGCACATGTCTAGTATATTCATAGAAAAGTGGCCATATCACAGACTAGCGCCTTGAATCAAGCATGAAAAATAACAGCATCATCATTATCAAAGCATCTAAAAATTCAAAGCATGGAATTTAATCATGTATACCCAGCCCCACAATGATTTTTAACGTTTTATAATCTAAGCACTACTCTCTTTCCAAAACTAGCTTGGTCGGCCCCTCCCTCTTTTCATCTATAGCCCATACCCTACTGACCTCTCGGACTCAAAATTTTATCCTCTCTCTTAATGCCTTCCATATCAAGCCCCGTGACCCTCAATCATCAAACCCTAATTTAAAGTTTCCAACTGTAAAAAGCAAGCCCTAATCCTCTACAACTATNTAAAAGTGATCCAAAACAAACCTTAAACTAACATACACCAGGAAATCCTGCCACTATTACCAACATGAAAACTTTTGTTAAGAAGAAAAAGTCCCAATTCCTAGAGAACCATGAAAATTAAAATGAGGTCTTGCTCTGCCGGTTAAAAAGTTCCCCAAACATTCTGTAGGGATGCCGATTTATAATCTCCATATCACTTTCAACTAAACCAGAAAATATTGCAGCCTGCAGTGATGGTTTTCAACTAAATCACAGCCTAATATGATGTACTTCGTAGAAAGATTATCCAAACATGAGCCGTGCCATACGTACGCAGTTTCTCTTAATTTTGTTCAAGGTTTGGTCAGCCTAAACAACAGTTAACAACTACAAGATAGTTCAAAAAGAGTAACAAGGATTTATCTTAACCATACAGATTCATTTTAGAGATTTGTGCGTTATTTATAGGATCTGGTTCGTATACAATTCCCAAGTGGCTAAGATGCGCAGATACAGACATGAGGAAATGAATAGGGGACAGTATATTTTTAAAATAGAACATGAAAAGATACTCAACATGTAATTATGATTTATACATCGTATAAACTTTATAATATATTAAATAAATATTAAATGAGTCATATTATTAATTATGGATACTTTTTTAGAGTATTGCTTAAAAAAAAATTAGTATAAGCTATTTTGTACAATATAAATCATCAAAATTTCACTTCAATTATACATGTAGTCGATATTTATAGAATTTAAACATAATTATTCACCACATGCATGTCCAAATTTATTATTATTCTTCAATTGAATACAAGACGAACATGTTGAGCATAAGTTGGATATATGTCTATCGTTCACACGTGTTTTGGACACTGCACGCTATAATGTGTTAGTGCGTAAGGTAATTAGAGAGCTCCTTGCCACCTCCCAAAAGAGCCTTTGTGGGTGGTGGGCAGCCCAGGACTTAAATACTGTTTTTCGGCCCTACACCTAGCCGATGTGGGACTATCTGTCCGTGACATTCTCCTCCACCCAATCACGTGACGCCCTCGTCACGAATCGGCTCCACCGAGGGTCCCACTGGACCATGGAGAGTCCACACACCTGGCAGACAGTAATCTGCTCCGATACCACTTGTCACCTCCGAAAAGAGCCCTTGTGGGTGGTTGGCAGTCCAGGACTTAAATACTGTTTTTCGGCCCTACACCTAGCCGATGTGGGACTATCTGTCTGTGACATCCTGCTCAAGTGATGTGCTTGTTAGTTTCAAGAGGAAATGCCACTTGAAGCTAGCATGCCATTTTTAAACTAAATATTCAAAAACTCATAATAAAAAATTGATGTACAACTACATTTGTGCCCTCTTTTTAACATATTTTTATTATTATCTATAAGAATGAATAATAGCTACAGCAAAGTTGGATGTCTCCATCAAAATACAGCGCAGATATTTTCAACATCATTAAAGCAACATATAGTAAGCAAAAGAGCATAGTCCAATTGCTAATACGAAAAACTAGACACTAAACAGCATCAACACAGAAATGTTTATTAAATACAGGGAGCTTAGGAATTCAAGTACCTTATAAATGTAGTCTAGGGGCTCAAGCCTTCTTGGTCTTCTTGGTCTTCGGAGAAGGCAGCGGGAACATAATCCGGAAACCCCAAGCAGCTAAAATGGCTCCTATGAAGGGGCAGATCCAATACACATAAAACTGCTCCCATGTGTTGTGACGGTTCTTGATATATGCCCAGCCAAATGCCTGTTATTTATTGATCAAAATTCATGTGAAAATTCAGAATAATGTGAAATATTTTATTAATATGAAAATGAAAAATGATATAAATAACCCTTACATGAATCCTAAAATAAGAAATACAATAAGAAATAAATAACAAAAAATAAAAGATATAACTCCTAATATCTCCAATTAATCAATTCATATTAATTATTTTTGAGATAAAAAAAACAACATAAAATAGGAAAAGAAATAAATTCAATCCTAGGAATTTATTCCTTATAACTTCTTACAGGAAAAAAAATATTTTCTAATATAACTTTTAACACTCCCCTTCAAGTTGAAACATGGTTGAAAACCATGTTCAACATGGACTAAAAAACATCAAACAATGAATGAGGAAGACACCATGAGGTAGAACTCGAAATCTTCATCTTGTACTGTAGTTTACTTTAACTGCAGTTCCTGTAGTGTCTATAGATGGGCGGAAGACTCGTACAGATAATGTTGCAGGAGAGTTTGTAGGGAAGCAGACAATTGCAGTTGTCTTTGATTACAATTCCTACAGTGTTTGTACATAGGAAAAAGACTCCTATAAGTAATGCTGCAAGGGAATTTTGAATAGAAGTAGACAATTGTGATCGTCTTTGACTGCAGTTCTTGCAATATCTGTAAGTAGACAGAAGACTCCTATAGGTAATTCTGCGAGTTAGTTTGAAGGGAAGTAGACAACCTGTAGAAAAAGTTGACTTCTAATTGACTACGGTTGTTGTTTGGCAGCAGCTTCTGCAGTGTCTGTAGGTAGGCGAAAGGCTCCTCCAGGTAATATTGCAGAAGAGTTTGCAGGGAAGTAGACAACATGTAGGAAAACAACTGTAGAATAAAACCTGCAGAAAAAATAGATAAAAGCTCTGGGAGGAGGGTCTGTTTTAGGAAAAGGGTATGCAGTGGAGAGGGCCTGAAACGGGATACTGTCCTTTAGAGGGCAGATTGTTGTAAGAAAAGATTTCCAGCAGCAGAGAAAAAAGGGCTGCAACCTGCAAGGAGAGAACCGGTTGTCATTGTTGTTGATGGCCAAGAGAGTTCCAGCAAAGAAGTTTATAGAGAGAATTTTGGCAGCAAAGAAAACACAAAGAAGAACCTGCACGGAGATTTTCAGAAGCAGAGAAGACACTAATGGAGAAGGACATGTAGGTCTGCAGCTGGGATTTCATTCAATGATACATCCAGTCTCACCTCTATAATAGCCATTTTCAAGTCATATTGCAAGCAAACCAACAATGAACTCCTCTGTAACAAGCTTCCATTCGTTTCCACAATCCACGCATGTGAAATGACGAAAGACGCCATGGAGGCGGCTGTAGCCGCAACTTCCTGCAAAAAGGAATAACAATTGAAACTTGCAGGGGGGGAATGGCAAATATAGTTCCTCCCCTCTGTCCATTTTCGATAGGAAAACATGCCTGCGAAAAATAACTTTTCGGTTGGGAGTGCCACTGGAGAGAAATCCTCACTCTCCGAACATCAGTGGCAGCTCTACGATTGAGATTCCCACAAGCGAGAAAGAGCGAATCACACCCAGGAAATTTTGCAGACGGAGAAAGTTGTAGAAGAAAGTGCAACTGAAAACGCAACTCTCCCTAACACCTGATCAAGCTGCAGGAACCAACGCTGGATTTTTGTGGAATAAGGAAAAAATACTACAGGAGAAATGGTTGCAATAGATCAAGCTGCAGGAACCAATGCTGGATTTTTGTGGAATAACGACGGAAAACGATAGTAAGCAACACTGGACTTCAAGGAAAAGTCGTGTTGTTTTCTGCGACTGGGAAAAACAACAGAAATAAACTGCTTTGTTTCCTATGGGAAGTCCTCCGGCTAAGAACGACGGGAAGGTCCTCCAGGTAAGAACGACGGGAAGGTACTCCAGGTAAGAACGACGGGAAGGACTGTAGAAAAGTTCTGCGGCTGGAAAAGACAACAGAGAAGCCATCAGCACACAACTCATCAGAGAAGGGTTGTCGGTGAGAGGGCGAGCCAGTCGACAGCAGTTTGGTAGAAATCTTGCCAAAAGAGGCCGCAAATGAAAGGGCGGCAACAATCCACAGTTGGTTGCCCATGCGATATGCCCTCGACGAGGATGTCAAGAACGACTTCACTCTAGATGCATTCTAGTCTCGCGACAAGGTTCGAGACTGCAATTCAGGGATCGACTCTTCAGCGAAGGGAAGTCTGATGGCTAGACTATCAACCGGAAGAATCAGCGGCAACAACCTTTAGAAAACTAGTAGAGAAGAGGGGAACCGACAACAGTTAGGGTGAAAAACGGTGGTAGCTAGGGGAACCGGTGGCTATAGATCTAAAATGGCAGATATGCAGTAGTTCTTTATGGGAAAGAAATTATTGGGCAGCCAACAACAGAAAATTCTCCACGGAACAAATCTCTACGGGAGGAAAAACAGCAGGAAGAAAAATTGTTGGGAAACTGTCGTTTCCTTTCTAGAGGCCGGCAGAGTCGAAGCTCCCAGCTCGGGAAGGGTCAGCCGATAGGCCAAGCTTGCAGGGAGAGAAGCAAAAGTCGTTTCAAATACCTAGACAAGTGTCTCTTCCTTCCCGCATGGAGGATGGTAGGAATGAAGTCTGACGGTTCTGCAAAGACCGATGGCTAGGATACGAAACTAGGTTTTGATATCATGTTGAAATTCAGAATAATCAGGAATATTTTACTGATATGAAAAAGTGGCATAAAAAACCTTATATAAATCCTAGAATAAGAAAGACAATAAAAAAGAAATAACGAGAAAGACAAGATATAATTTCTAACATCTTTAATTAACCAATTCATATTAATTGTTTTGGAGATACAAGAAACAATATAAAATAGGAAATGAAATAATTTATTACTCAACTTCTTGTAGGAATAAATTATTTCTTAATATAATTTCTAACACATCATATAAAAATAAAATATAAACTAAAGTATGATGTGAGCTTGGGGGCCCCATACTCCGTATAACATAGTAGTGAAAGCAATGGTCGATGGATTAAATTCCTCTAATAAATATTAAGTAATAATTTTCCCTGAACATGATATATTTTTTTTTTCTATTTCTCTTCAATGAGAAGAAAGGTGTTAGAGCTAGTACGGTGTTGTCAAACTAGAGCTCCAATGAGTTGACGCCAAGCCCACAAAAAAATGTGAAGACTTATATTAGGTGCAAGACTAAGGATAATTTAGTCATTTTTTAGTCATTATTATGGGATATAAATAAAGCCTAATATGTTGAGGGTTAAGTTATGTCTGATTGTTGTTTTGAATCTAAGGGTTACGACTTGGGAGCTATCACCAACCTCTCGAATTGTAGGTGTTTATCTTTTATGTATTGAGATTTTATAATTTTGTTTTGATAGAAGTGAAATGTAATCTATTATTTAAGCCCAAAGTTTTACAGAAGCTTGTTCTTTCCTATCAAATTGTTATCAGAAAAACAACCTGGAAGTAATTGCAATCAAGTCGTAACTTAAGCTAGATGGGAAGCCTATGACGGGATATCGACATATAAGATCTCGTCTTCATGATTGAACATCGTGATACAATCACAATTCGAGCTAGCTGGGAAGCCAACAACTGGATCATAGAGTATAGGGTTCCACAATCATGAGAGAACAACGCAATACAATGGCGATTCAAGTGATTTGAGAAACTAATCACGAGATCGTGGTGTACTGGGCTCCACCTTCATTAACAAACCTTGTGAAACAATCTCGATTTGAGCTAGCTGGGAAGCCAATGACGAACCCAGGGCGTACAAGCAGTCTGCCTTCCTGATAAAAAACTGTCATGAGAGTAATAACGACCAAGAAAATAATCAAATCAGATCTGGAATGGAAGAGTGATTCTTGGTCATGGAGGGCGATTCTCGTCCAATGAGGGGAGATTCATATCCCTAGAAGAAATGATGAAAAAAATCAAAAAATTTCATGCAAACCTACCACTATTTGCTGCGGGATTAAGCGGTGGAGTCGGGAACATACACACGCTGTAGCAATCAGAAGAATTTGTGCGGCATCAGGTTTGTGTTGCTGCCTCAACGAGAGCCAGAGCAGCAGGATCAAACAAAGGAATCGGGAGCGAACTAGAGCTGCAACATTTGGAATGAATAGTGCGACGTCCGGACAGCTAAAATGAACGAAAGCAAATGGCATCGAGCAAAGGATTAGGAGTGAATTCGAGCGTTAGGATCTGGAGGGACTTGCTGAAGATCTGGAGGTTTGAAATGACTGAGAGTAGGTGGAATTGGACGACATGCATTTTAGGCTGGAGAAAATCAATTCGAAGAATTTTAGTCTGGAACAAAGAACCACAGTGGATCGAACCACTGATCGAGGACTGCATCCAACCATGTCAATGTCTTTTGTTGTGGTAGCCTTTAGGAAAAAAGGCAATCCAGGAGCCTATTGGGGCGGGTTTGCTGACTATGGGGTGAACTAGACTTATAGAAAAAAAGAATCAATATGGGTCGCGGAAGGGAAATCAAGCCTCGCTTGGATAAGATGAGCTTTGGTCAAGAAAATTAGAGAGGAAGCTCATACATAACAAAGTTGAAGATGTCGATCTTTGAAAGAGAGAATGCCCATAATTGAGTTTATCGTGTGGAGAATTACTTTGCTGTTAATGGGCTAACGAAGGAAGAAAAATTATTGGTGGTTGCTCTGTGTTTGGAACGGAAGACTCTAGTGTGATATCATAGAGAGAATATCAGTCAATCAGAACATCAAAAGAATTCAAGAACCGATTGTTGGAGTGTTTCAGAGCTATTCGGGAAGGGGATTTACTTGAGCATTTTTCTTGCATTGGTCTAGGAAGAATCTGTCATGGACTATAAGGAGAAATTTGAGATATTTTCTGGTCGTTTGAGAGAGGAATCAGAAGAGTTGTTAGAAGAAAACTTTATTAAAAGATTGACGCCAAAAATTTGAACAACACTTCATCTGCTGAGACCACGAAGATTAGAGGAGCTATGGAATTAGCGTGATTGATTAAAGATAAAAAATACAATGAAACTGACTAATAGGAGCAACACAAGTGGAGCGTCATACCGAAATGCTACAATCATGACAATACCAAAAACTCAAATAATGAAATTCCAGGTGGAAGGCTCCATGGGACAGAAATATTGAGCTACGACCAAGGCAAAATTCAAAATAATTACATAGACAGATTCAGGAGGTGCTAGCTAAGAGTTTATATTTTCAGTGTGATGAAAAGTTTGCCCTAGGACATAGTTGCAAGAATTGGAGCTTACAAGTTATCACAATATGTGACGATGAGGCAAAGGATGAAGAAATAGAAGTTGTGGAGGAAAACCCTATCATAGATGTGGTAGAAGTCACATTGAACACGGTGGTGGGGTTAACATCGAATCATACTATGAAACTTTGGGGACATGGAAGAGCTGGACGTAGTAGTGTTAGTTGATAATGGGGTTGCCCACAACTTCGTCTCTATTTAAGTAATGAAGCAATTGGAGCTTGAGATGCTTGAAACGGGAAAGTTTGGAGTCAAGATGGTGATGGAACAGGAGAAGAAGAGCAAGGGAATTTGTAAATGGGTGATCTTATTACCACAAAGTATTCATGCGATGGAGGATTTTCTTCCCTTTGATTTATGAAGCATTAACATAATATTGGGTATGAAATAGTTGTAGTCCTTTAAGGGAGACTAAGATGAATTAGAAACTCATGACAACGGAGTTCCAGAAGGGTGAAAAGATGGTGCTTCGTGGTGACCTTAATTTATACAAGACTTTGATGACACTCAATACCATGGTTAGTTCAATACATGACGAATGTTTAAGAATTTTGATCGAGTTGCATAGCATGAAAGAGACACATGACACGGACTTGGCAGAGATTCCTACACTAATCCAATAACCCCTACTACAATTTGCAAAAAATTTCCAGTTGTCATGCGGATTGCCTCCTAGGAGGGAACACGAACATGCAATAACCCTGAGATTGAGAGTTTCTCCCATCGGTCTTCGCCCCTACCGTTACCCCTAGGGTTTCAATTCCACACTAACAGGTAGAAGAGGCAATCAAATTAAGGAAATTAAGTTAACATAAAAAATCGCCCAATTAGTTTTAGAAATAAGAAATCAAAAGTTGAAAAGTTTACATGCATAACTAGAGAAGACCCCTATAGTACATATTTGTTAGCTTTCATTCTCAGGTATTAACTCTTCTTTTCATGCGCATAAAATCTCAAAAAATGTCTGATTCTAACTCTTTAATTATTGATTCATGAACTACAAACCACATAACCAACTTCTCATATAAATTAATTTCATGTACTCTTTGCTCTAGCAACAAAAAAAAATTCATTACCGAAAAATTCTTGACAACTATTACACAAAAAAAAGGAAACATTCTTATAAATTAATCCCCCAAACATTAAAATATCCCCCATGTACCAAGTTTATTCACCAATTGGATACACTCAAAAGATAAATGCATAACGTAGTGTTATATTTTACCCTTCATATTGTGTACTTCAGGAATAGGGCATAAGAAGGGCGAGTAGACTTTAAAGAAAGAGTGGTATCCATCACCTTGAGAAATTCAATGACCACAAAACTCCAAAGAATTTGTTACATGATCTTTACTTTCTAGCACTTAAAACACAGAAATAAGGAAATGACTCCAATGCCTATGTCCTGACCATCCTTCTGCTATTTGTAAAATTACATTTATATTATTATTAAAAAAATCATATTGAAACTTTTTATTGTGATAATAGTCAGTTAGCAAAACACACATATTAGTTGTCTGCTATAATAGCTCAAGAAATAAGTCATTTCCCTCTCATCAATAGACCCTATTATTATAAAAAAAATTGTATTGAAACTTTTTATTGTAATAATAGTCAGTTAGTAAAACACAAACATATTAGCTGTCTGCTATAGTAGCTCAAGAAATAAGTCATTTCCCTCTCATTAATAGCAATATTTGGGGATCATTCTCCGCACCTAACATATTTGAGACTAAGTGATTTGTGCCCTTTAATATGTTTGCAACGATAGCAGAGTGAACCATTAACCTAAATTAATTAAATTAATCACTAGCAATGGACAAGCTGAGGGAGCCATTAAGCTTGCAACAAGAGTACTTCAACTGATCCATTAGACAAATCGATATCATTTAAAAAAATTCTTTTACACTGACACAAAATCTTTCTTTGCTAGTCTTCATATTGTTTATATTCTCCCTACAGTTTTAAAAAATAAGAATTGAAATAATATTATGAGAAAAAGAAATAAATGCCACTCAAAAGAATAAAATATGGAAATGGATGGCATTACCAAATTAAAAAAAAAATCAATAAGATATAGATAAGTCTTTATCATAAATTACAAAATTAATAGCTCATTTGCACTCAAATATCTAGGATTAATTATCATGAAACTTTTGCTCATGTTTCTAAAATGAATGATGTTTTCTTTAATCATTAGAGACTAATAAGGATTGAAAATATAATAATTTGATGTTAAGATTGTCTTCTTACATGATAATCTATAAGAAATACATATTAAAAGTCCCATCAATGTTTAGCTCAAAAAAAGAAAAAAAGGAATATACATTAAAAAAAAAGGTATTACATGAAGTAAAACAATCTCCAAAGGCATGGTTCAAAAAATTCACCAAGATAATGCTTGTCATAGAATACTGAGTCAAGCCAACCATAAATTATTTGTGAAACATGTGATTTCCATTGGAGTCTCCGCACAATTAATTAAAGTCAACGATAACATCATCCCAATAGTGATTTGAAGTAAAAGAATTAGGTAGGTCAAAGTACTTCCTAAGAATTAAGGTTGCAAATTTTGAAATGTGATCTTCATCTCACAATGCATATATAACCGACTTATCAAAAAAAAAATGTTGGGATGCAAGTCTATCGAGCCCCTCAAGACATTCAATCATGAATTTAAAGATGCTCAGAAGGCAAATTCATATAGAAAAGTTCCAAATAAAAATTTGTGGGAAGACATATATACCTATCACATACTAAACTTGATATTGCTTATACTATTTGTATGGTAAGTCAATTCATGCACAATCCTAAGAAAATAATACACCTTGGGGTTGTACAATAATTTTTTCAAATATCTAAAAAGAACTCAAGTAAAAGAATATTGTTTTAAGGGATAGAACCAAACACCATAAGCATATGTAATGCCAACTATGTAAGATCTATTTATAGAAGATCAACTTCAAGATATTACGCATTCTTGGGAGGCAATGTTTTGACTTGGAGAAGTAAAACAACAAAAGATGGCGACTAGAGTTAGAATAGAAACCTTATGTAGATTCATGGTACTAAGAATTTATAACTTGTTATAGAAAAAAATTGTCCTAAAAAATTTAAATGTAAAATGAAAAAATCTTACAAAACTCTGTTGTGTTAACAAATCAATCATTAATTTTACACATAATCCAATAAATGTGATTAAACATAATGTATTCAAGTGGATAGGACTTTTATAAACAAGAGTAAGCATTAGTCTAATTGCCACAAATGGGCAACCAACAAATATTCTCACTAAATATCTGTAGGAATAATATTTCAAAAATTGACATTTAAGCATGGAATGGACATATTCATTCATTTAAGGGGTTTTGTAGAAAAACCAATCTCAACAAATTCCACTCCCATTAATTCTATCTCAAATAATATTCCAAACCTCCTCCTTCGCTATTCACTTCATATCACCTCAATGATGCACAAATTTTTTATGTCCATCGAACCAATCTATGAATTATTGATTCCAGAATTATTATCCATTGATTTTTATTAGAAGCTCCCCTAAATTTATATAAATTCTACATAAATATCAGTGAAACCATCAACAAATTCTCTATAAAAGTTATCAATAATAAAAGACAATACAAATTACTTTAAAAGAAAACAAAATCCAACATATTGAAAAGCTAAACAAAAATGAGTCAAAATAATAACATTGAAGGATGTAAATAAGAAAATTAATACATAAATTCAATTAGGAACTTCATAAGCTTAAATATTGTTGCTCATAATAATGCTAAGAGCTATCTAGTTAAAACACAATAAACAGGCTAAAAGGAAAAAAGTTGATATTTTAAAAATTCATCTTGATTAGTCATATATGGAATTTTTATGATGGTTTTTTGAATCCATCTCCATTATTCTTCATAACTTCGTAGTAGCCTTCATCCTATGATTTCCAAATTCATAAGGTTAGTGCATTCTAAAATAGTTTATTGATGTGACTTTCATCCTCTATTATCCTTGATAAACCTATCTAGATCAACATTTTACTATCTAAACTTTAGAAGTTGATAAACGGATGTTAGAATCGTAAAAACTCCTATTTGAATCAAACAGAATTTTTTACTATAAATAATTAAATTAAACACTAAATGTGCTTGAAATAGCATGAAAACTCCATCAAATCATCTCATGAAAATGAACATATAGACCCCATGTTTAAGTAATCTAAGCAATGAAGGGACACAAGCTAACCAACCTAACCTAATCCCTCCTTAACAAGCCACGTATAGAAAAGCAAGGATTAGTGATGCCAAGACAATGATAGCTCTTAATCCTTAAGTTTTCAGCCCTCTGAAATGCACTCGGTGAGCAAAAACATTACCCAATCACACTAACACACATTAATTATTGTTCAAATCATCCATGAACATTTAAAATTCTCAAAACTACAAATTTTACAGGATTGAATGCTATGAGCCTTTTACAACAAATATCTCTTCTAAAAGTGACAAACATTTCCACGTAAAATATGGGAAGGGGCTCACCATTTTCTAATAAACTCAAATTAAAAATGACACATTTCCATGTAAAAGAAGGATTTCCCTATTTTTGGGAGTGGATTCGTCTGTGCTTGAAGGTAGAAAAGAAAGCATAGTGGAGCTCATAGTTTTGTCAAAATGGATTCCCAAACTTCCTTTGCCATTCTTTATGGGTTTGTCGAATTTGTCCAATGGTCCAATGTTGAAAAATTGTCCACATTTGGCTTCTCGTCTCTCACAGGCACCTAAGAAAGTTTCTATTTTTCTTAAGTGAATTCTTGTTGACAATCATACTTGAATGGGTAGAAATTTCAAGTGTTCCGAAATTGAGAGTTATAATTACCACGCCAAAATCAAATGAATCAACAAATAAAACCCCAAAAAGCTCTCTATTTGCCTTATTCTTTAATAATAAAATCTTAACTCAGCTTCAATGGTGATTTACCTTACCTATTCCTTGCATACACTACAAGAGCCAAGGAGACATTAAGTTGAATCAACAATGACAACCCCAATAGCCAGGCAGATTCTAGTATTTGCTAAAACAAGGAATGTAGACCGGGTCTTATTCCACAGCAATCTAGGTATGACGCCAAACCAATCCTCAACTAAGAAAATCAATCTGTCTGCAATATGTTCACTTTCGCCTGTATTAATTATCATGTGTATCAATCATTTGGAGACCTAACACTTTTCTCTCTCTCTCTATTGTTGCAGAAAACCAGAAATTTGTTTGGTTCTTAAGACCTGCTTTTCAACTCGAAAGCAGAGGCTTATTTTCAAAATTGTTGGATTCCTAACCTAGGATTGATCAAGGAAGGATTGTTACCAAAATTGTACAAAGAATGGTTTTTCCATTTCTGCTGACCTCCTAGCTTCGAGAAGAAATGAAGTCAAAGCTAATAACATAAAATGTTCACTAATCACTATATATATCTATATATATATATATATATATATATTTCCATTTCTCCTGGAGAATTAAAAGATTTGTTCTACACATTATTCTATACTAGAAATACTAACATCATAGTTATAAGAATGCCAATTTTAGTCACCCATATCCCTAACAATNAAACCTCGCTAAAACCAAGAGTTAGTTATAGAAGAATTTCGTTATGCAATTAAATAATAAAAAAATAGATTAGTTGTGCAAGAAAACCGTGAACAAGAATCGTATTCATTTCATTCATATCATAATAGCTCAGATCGCCAGATAGAGTACTCTTTCCATTAAGCATTTCAAGAATTATCCAAATAAACAAGTTTTATTATAAAAGGGCACAACTATGGCGTTATCAAGATTGGAGTTAAGATTGATATTCTGGATTTTGAAGGCGGGTTTAACCTTGAGAGTTTTGATAAAATGCATATTCAAGTACAAAGATATACCTACTGATATGTGTAAAATTAGTGGCTATCAAATTAAAAAAATGCATCGATTTGATAGGAAAATCTAAAATGAAAAGTAGGCTAGATAAGGTGAGTCTATGATCATTAGATAATGAAAATAAGCAACAAAACATATACTTGCTAGATCATTTCAAGCAAGATGCCTACATTAAATTTCATATTATGGATTTTGAGGGTGGGTTTAATTTTGAGATTTTTAATAGAATGCATATTCGAATATAAATATATGCCTACTGATATGTATAAAATTAGTGGCATCAAATTGAAAAAAATGCATCGATTGGATAGGAGAATCTAAAACAAAAAAGCAAGCAAGATAAGTTAAGTCTAAGATCATCACACGGGAGACAATGAAAAAAGAGCGACAAAAGGTATACTTGCTGACTCATTTCAAGCAAGATGCTTTCATTATACTTCACACTTTTGAACAATTACATTTGTTTATAGAAGAAGATATGGTTGAATTCAAAAAATTGATGTTATCGAACTCAAGAGGCAATTATTTCTCAATTCAACGGTAGGTTGCATCCTAACATGGCAGAAATACAAATACAACAATATTGGATTTAATTTGATGTCAATAAATCAGCTCTAAGGATAGAAAGCCAACAAGTTATTAATAATTTTTCTTTAGACTAATGACAAGAAATTTTTTAAACATAATAAGAAAATCTATGATGACACACAACATAGCTCCCAAAAATAATAACTATAACTGCACATAAATATCATAAAGTACTAAATCCAACACTTCATATACTAACAATTCATTAATAAAATACATTTGTAGCCTAGGATTCAGACCATTGGCACCAAATTGTTCAAATCGATGTGTAGTATTCTTAAAGGAAGAAGACCCAACTGAGGAAAAAAAATGAAGAAAAATATACCCTTGATGATCATGATGATGAGCAATTAGTGTATGTAGATACTGGAGAACTTTTAGTAGTTCGACAAGTTTTGAACACTACTACTACAGCTTCAGATTCTCATTGGCATTGGCACATCTTTCAGATTGGATGCAATATGTAAGGGAAATTATGCAATATAATCATTCATGGGAGAGGTTGTTAGAATGCTATCTCTAACCATATAATTGAAAAATTAAATATATATACACCCTAAAGCATGGAACCATACCAAAAGAACAAGGAGGATATGAGGTTCAGGCACAATACAAGCTCAAGCTCAATGAAAATTCATACATCTAGATTGAGACAAAAGTTTGTCAGCCATACTCAAGGAAAAGCTCACGAACCAGATCCCAAATGAACTTGACCAACTAAGCCCAATGCATCAACCCACAAAGAGCGAGGTGGACTAGCACACCTATCAAGAAGAGAAGCCTATACTGAAGCTCTAAGACATCTTAAATAACAACAAAACCAACAAGATCAACTAGGCCAATTAGCCCGCAAAAAACGATGCTACGTGTCTCTTGGGGATCCAAAGCTCTATTCAAAAGCTTGATTACTTGGTTTGAATCCATGTTTGCTTAATTGAATCTTAGTACATGTTTTTTTAAAATTTATCGCCTCTTTTGTAGGTTCGAACTTAGAGGTCCAAAATCCCTTACCAACAATAAGAGGTCTCGAGGAGAGCCCAAGATTTGGTTGGTCATATATCTTTTTATTCTTTACTATTTCCTAGTATTATTTTAAGCTTTCATTAGTGATCATCTTTCTCTGCCTCAAACCTCTTTATTTTTTCCCCTTCACTATTCCTTTGAACTAGTAGGACACGAGTATGACCCACATATATAGGTCAAAATTCAATATCCTAAAAGGTTTGATAAATGAACGGTTATATAGAATTAGAATGGGCATTCAATGATTTGCTGAAGGACCTAGAAAAATATCCCGCCAGAGTAACCCATCAAGGTGAAGACTTTGTGAACATACTTTATAACAACTAGACAATTAGTTGAGATAAAAAACTGATTAAAAAAGAGATTAGAAGAAAAAATAGAGAGGATGATCCATGGCATCCTAGACTAGATCACAAGGGCAACACCAAGAATGTCGCTTTTTGAGGAGTCGATAGACTCTAAGGCTTGAATAATGAACTCAAGGGGGAGGACATTACGATTCCAAGATGAGACTTATTAATCAAAACCAAAGAAAAAAATTAAACTGCAATGACTTAAAGGACAAGTTGGAAAGAACATTTATATTTAATGAATGTCTTCTCCAAAGAAATCAATGAAATTAAACCCCACCTAAATTAATAAAACAACACACTAACTCGTATCAAGATTAGATTGATCTGACCAACCACATAGCATACTAAGTGACAACTTTTTAAACAAAATTTAAGGAGTTGGCCTTTAGATAATTCTCCAATCTACCCCTTGGAATGATCACACTCTTTGTTAAATTCGGAAAAATGTTCATTACTCAAGTCGTCGGTGCCCAACACCCCTAAAAGATGGCATGCAAGAATATTTAAGGATGAGCCAAGAGCCACGCAAACCTCTAAGAAGCTTTATAAGTAGATTTTAAATTTTTTTTTAAAAAAAGATAGAGATAAAAGATCTAGAGCTAGTTAAGCTTTTATGAGGGACTTTTTCATTATGCTCTCTGCATGCAGAGGCCTACAACTTAGTTGAATTGCTTGAACTCACCAATATGCATGTAAACACTGAAAAAAATACAATAGTAAAATAAGAATATCTAATAACTGCTTCAAGCTGACTAAAGAGGCAAGGTTGCATCCTACTAAACATACACAATATAAGTTCCACAACCGAAGACTGCTTGCCCAAACTACCATCCCCTAAAAGTTCATCCTAAAAATGAGTGAATCTAAAATGTAACCTAAACAATATCAAGAATTGCAAGAAGAAATGGTGACAACTAAGATAACCACTCAATCAAAAATAAGTTATTATGAAGAGTACTTTCATAAAGATAGTATTGTCCGACACGAAAACAAAGAAACAACAAATTCACCCCCATTATGTTTTAAGTTGCCAAAACTATAGTAGAGCCGCTCGACAACCGAGCCTACAGTTTTATCAATAACAAACTTAACTGATGTCAAAAATGATTGGAGTCAAAGAAAGGAATGCAAAATTTTGCAAAGGTCAACATCAAGTAGAAGAAAAAAAAGTAGAGGTTAACATTAGTGATGTATAATGGACAACATTGACCTTAAAGTCGCAATAGAAGTTACATTGAAATATATAAGAGACAAAGAAATCATATAACTAGTTCTTGATAGAATCATCCAAGCATAGCATTGTCACTACTTAGTGAGGATTGGCATCACTGATGATGGTGAGCAAGGGTGTAATTACATTGAGCTAAAATGAGGTATAGAGATTTTCAATGGCAAGCATAGAGAGATGAAAATAAGGCCAAAAATTACTAGAAGATGAAAAGCTAGACGAATAGGAAATCTAGAAAGAAATTGGGGGCTTTAATATCATGTGGAGAGCACAGTGGTGGGAGAATATTCCTTCTTAATTCCACAACATATTTGATATGAGGCAAAATATAAACAACTCAAAAAATGACATAACAAAACAATTAAAGCTTCACAAATAAAAACGCTTTCTAAAAAACAAATTTTGGATTTCTTTCCATACCATAAATCTATGGGAATCATGATTTTCCTCTTTCGCGTGAATTTATAGGTTCCTGATTTGCAATTTTAGCATTAATCTAATGATACAGTTTTAACAATCCATAGCAAATACGTATCTTTCAACCAATTTAAACTAAGCACAAATACCATAACAATAATCAAGACTGAGTGAACTTAGTTAAGTGAGTAGATGGCTTTATTGTCAATGTTGGTAAGATAGCATAGAACAAAAATGTATTCATGAAGAAAACCTTCCCCTTTAATGTGTCAAAAATTTAGGTTTCTAAAGGAGCAGAAGAATTAAAGGCCTCATGGTTATAGAGGACAAACTGATTCAGCAATGGGTGGTGTGGCCAATGTCAAATGGCTTAAATGACAACATCAAACACTTGAGAGACATTGAGGTTCATCACAAAAGGCCATAGAACATGCATAAATGAAAGCATATTCCAAATCCACTACTTAAATAACCATAAGAAACTCAAAGATACAAATAAAGGAAGGCAAAGAATCAGAGTATTAGTCATTCTTTAATAAGTTAGAAGGCTCGATTGGTGAATTATAGCCATTAGAAAAATATTTTTTTCAAAAGAATCATCAAATGAAATGTATGATAGCACTGAAGCCATTAATAAATTGTCGAAGTAAGTGTCAAGGTCAAATAAACTACAAATGCCAACAAACAAAAATGATTTGGGTATTACCAATTGATAACTTGAGCTTTATCAAGACTGTCTAAGACACCTAATAAGATAATAATGTCTAAAATGATTATTTTAGCTAATATATGACACAATAACCTACCATGTCATCAACGCTTTTATTTGGTCAATCACCATAAAGGTGCAAGAATTATTCAATATGTCTAAGCAAAGATGTGCTCTTTGTCCCAAAGAACAGTGCATTGCTTCAACGTCCACAAAATTTGGCACCAATACCATTCAACCACATAAATCATCCTAATAATTAATATCATAGTACCATATCACCATCGCTTGGTATCAAAGTAGAATGTTCCCACATTAGAGTCAAAGATTTACCAAATGACCATTGAGGATCCATTAAAAGTACAAAATTAAACCTTAACGTTTTGAGATTTTGTACCTTTTGAAACACTTTTAATATTTTAAATCTATCTCTTATATTTCATCAAATTTAGAAAATTTACAATTTTGTGTGTTCATCAGTCAATCCTCAAATTATTATGTCCATCACTCTGATAATTCTGATGAAAAATACCTCAAATTTCCTTTCGAGTTGATGGTTTCGACTGACAATCTAACCAACACTACATATTACCCCCTCCCAATGCTCAACCAAAATTTCAATTATTCTAAGACAAAATATCTTGATTATAATATCATAATAATTTCATATTATTATGACTTCATGTTATTATAATAATTTTAAAAGTAGTTATCGCAATGATTTTGATTCCCAAGATAAATATCAACCACCTTATATTCATTTAAGTATTATAATGCCATTCATAATCCTTAGCATGAACATAAAAAATCTTAGTATTCACACAAGTACATTTTTCCCTTAGCATGATTCTTAAGATGACCATCATTTTGATAAGAGGTATCAACATTCAATTTCATCTTATTCTCATCATCATACAACCGCATTAATTTTTCATATCATTATCGAACATAATGTAATTCTAATGAAAACTAAAACATTATTATATTATCCCAACTCACCTTGATCAAGCTCATTTATATTTCATCAAATATCAAATTAGCTTAGGACTCATGAAAAATGTGTTAAAAAGAGTACACTATGGTGAATTGAAGAACTGATCTTATTCGTCCATCTAATCCAACCTCAATGCTTAATTAGCCTCATTACACCCACCAGAGATCTATGTACATGACCTGCGTAGGAATATGGAACCCAGGCCTGAATATGTGATGTTGAATTTGAATTAGAGCTTGAGAAGGAGATTTTTTAGAGATGATCTCGCATTACAATTTAGAGAGCCTTTCAATCATTGTAATTGCTCCCTAATCTTTACAAATGGAGATGTAGACAGTTCCTTTAATTATAGTACTATTGCCAACTCAATCGCAAGTTGGCTTTTTTCCATTGTTGTCACCAACATAGTAAATGTAAGTATTTAAATACAAGGGCATAATATATGAGGATGACCAAACTCATTCTTCTATTGGTATTATTCCACAACATCTTGATGTTTATAGAAGTCTTCTATTGGTATTATTCCACAACATCTTGATGTTTATAGAAGTTACTCCTAAATACCTATACTATTGCATGTTGATTCACTCTTATAAATTGATTTTATATCCTATCACTATTGTAACGTATCCTTTCCCACATTAATGATGATTCATGATAAATGTTCATGCATAATTCCTAATTCAATCTCCGCATAGTGTTAAGCTACAACTTCACAATTCCCTCAAGATGACTGTCAATTACCACAATGACAATCAGAATATGATTTATAATATTTCCAAGTGAACTTTCAGAATTAATTGATCTTGTTCCACCACAATTTATTCTTTGACACCAACAACACTCCCCTAATCCTTCAAGAAATAATCATCGAGAGTTCATATCAGAACAACTATGTTGCACGGATACGAACACAGAGACACGGACATGAGACATGTCTACTATTTAAAATATATGTGATAGACATGTATCAAATATGCCATTATAATAAAAATCATTAGAATTATATATCAGAATTAAATAAATAGAATATTAAGAATAATACAAAAGAGAAAATTAAAAAGGATCTCATGGTTGGGTTGTTGATAAAGCAGATTGAGAAGATTATAACAAGTTACAATGAATAAAGTAAATAGAGCTATTTGGCTTTCCCTATGGTATGGATGCTTAGCAAATGCAACATTATTTGTTTAATAAAAAGTTTTTTGGTGCTGTAACATACTCCAAAACAACATGAATGTCCTAACTCAATACATTTTTTTAATCATAAGAGAATTGAGAGGTATTTTTGATGATTGACTAGGTGCTTTCTCACTGCACCTTCTAGGAGCTATTCTAAGTGGTTCTAAAAAAAGGTAGATTATCAACATATTTTCAAGTAGCTTGATTTACATAATATAATTTATGAATTTAAATCAAAATTCCTTTGAATATAGTGAGGAAGCTTATAAAGGAAAGAATCCAACAAACATAAAGTAAATAGGTAGCCTTCAAAGGGGTTATTGTTAGTCTTAATTTTTTAACATGAATTGCAAGCCAAGAGAAACAAGATCATAAGGGTAGTACTCTCAATCGACTTATATGCCACATAATTGCAAGCACCTTAATGAGTATTACAATGAGGATAGAAATATTCTGAAATTCTGTGATACTGCTAGAAACAAAGAAAATAAGGGAATCTGATGTTTAATAAAAACATTAATACAAACATTGATTATATCTTCAATTGACTAATTTGTAAAAGTTAATAATAATTTTTAATCTCTTCTAGTAGCCTCAAAACAATTTCTCTACTCATCCAGGCAAATAAATAAGTAGACTGAAAGAAAAAACATTCAAGATATCTAGGAAACAGTGTTAGTCACCCCTTAGTACTTCAAGCCATAAATTAATTTATAAGATATAATTCATTGGAATGAACTTTGCTTTCAAGTAAATGCAACCACGCATACCATGCTTTTATCATGTAAGGATAATGTAAATGGTCCTGCAACATAAAATGCCTTCTACTTTGCTTTTTCTCTATAGAATTGTTTTCTACATCTAGAAATTTAATTAAATAACCAAATATGAACTCAATTCAATCAAATACAGAAAATTGCATAAAGAGTAGATGAAGGTTTGCACTTCAGCGGCTCATATTTGTATCCCTGTATCAAAAAATGCCTCCAAAGCAATGAATCAGAAAACAATGATCACAAGTAAGAAATTAAACATCAAGTCTGAATCAGAATTGTGACCTACGCAACTCACATTAGCGGGATTCATGGCTGGTCCAGTATACCCAGAGCCACTAACGACCAAGGTCACAGTGGTGACAGCCAGCAGCAAGGATTTGAAGATAGCGTTCCGTGGACCCTTAATAACTATCAACAACACAGCAAAGCTGATGAGGAATGTCAGTATCCCTTCTGCCATGGCCGCAGTGTGCAGATCTACTTTGACCGACGGCCCGCCGAGCATGTGCTTGTACTGAGACGGCATCAGCTCAACTATCGACAGCACAGCTCCCACCGCGCCAGCGGCCTGTTGGTTATGAAACTTAAGAATAAAACCCTAGAATGAACTGACCCGGTAAGGGAAAGTTGAAAGGGAGGGACCTGCGCTGGGAGGCGAACGGCCAGTGAGATAAGAGAATCTCCACCAATACCAGCCGCGTAGAAGGCAGCAATGCCTGTAGGATTGAAGCTGGCACCACCTAGGGCGTGAGCGATAAGGTTGAAAACGAAGACAAGGACGGTTATGAGAAAAGTGATGATAAGGAGTTTGGGTACAAAACCCTGGACCTGGAGAGCGGAGGATATGATGGAGGTGAGGACACCAATAGTAGAGACGCAGAATACCCAGAGGAAGGTGATCACCGCGTCGCAGATGGCGGATTTAATAGCGCCCATTCTGTGGAAAATTTTTCTACTTCTATCGTTCTTCTATCTCAAGCCCCTACCCACTCGTCTTCTTCCTAGGGATATGAGAGATGGGAGATGAGAGGACTACGGTGGTGGTGGCGCCTCCGCCTCCCTGCCGCCGTGTCCAGTATGAAAATCACGACCGGCTGCACTGCCAGTATCACTGCATACTTTGCCTTTGGAATTGCGATACCACTCGTTCGTTTCAGATCGAGACAAATATTACTTCCCGGCTCGGAAAAAATATTACATCAGTACTAGACTGCCTAAAAATAAGGTGCGCGGCCAATCAATCCACGCCACATCATCTCGCGCGGCAGAGAAAAAAAAGACGGCGCAGTAACACAGGGAATATTCCCTCCTGTGTTATTCATGTGTTATTGCGCGTTATTCATGTATTATTGTGTGTTATTCATGTGTTATTGCGTGTTATTCATGTGTTATTGATGTGTTATTGTATTATTATAACTCCAAGAATATTCTCAGGACAAAATAACACATGAATAACACACAATAACACTTAAATAACACGGGAAATATTCCCGACAGAGAAAAAAACGGCGCAGTAACACGGAGAATATTCTCTCCCGTGTTATTCTTGTGTCATTGTGTGTTACTCATGTGTTATTCATGTGTTATTGTATTATTATAACATAAGGAATATTCCCATGACGCAATAACACATGAATAACACACAATAACACATGAATAACACGGGGGGGAATATTCCCCGTGTTACTGCGCCGTTTTTTTTTCTGCGTCGCGCGCGATACGTGGCGTGATTTTATTGGATACGCACGTTCCTCTACGTGCGTAGTACTGATGTAATATTTTTTCCCGGGCTCGAGACTTGTGCTGTGCGGGCAAAATTTTTTTCTGTGGCTCTCTGTCCATGCACGCACTGCACTCTAATATTATATTGTGGTGTGTTCCATTGTAGGTTATTTTTAGATCAATAAAATCTTTTTGAAATAGTTGTTGATTATTTATAATATAATAATAATAAATTTATTCTGATAATTTAAGTCGGTTGTTGTTTGGGACAGTATTATTTTGAAATTTTTTCGGATTTATTAAAGATAAACTCATATATTTCATTTCAATAATTCCAGAATAATCTAGAAATAACTTTAAAATAACATTCGTGGTTCCAGTTTAACAACCCCGAAATAACATCACGAAGATTATTTTGAGCTTATTTCTAGATTATTTCGGCATTATTGAAGAGAAATTCATTTAATCTACTTCAATAACTTTGAAATAATACTGCGTGGATTATTTCGAGGTTATTTCGGGATTATTACGGAGTCCGCAGATCCACTTTAATATTTTTTTTAGGAGAGCCCGATATAGCACATATGACGGTATGTTATTGGGAGTCCGCACATAGAGCTACATCCGGAGCCGGACAGAAAATTTTTTCACTGTCTGGACAGAAAATTTTTTGGGATCGAGAGTGACCATCCATTGTAAGCCAATTTGGTCGCAAGAAGTTCTAACTAATTTATTTTTCAAATTTAAAAGGGAAGTAGTTTAAGAATTTTTAGAATTTATTGGCGCTGCTTGTGTTTTGGTGCTTTGTATGTAAATACTTAAGTTTAGGTGTGATTTATATAAATAGACATGTTTTGAGTGTTGTGTAACCCCCATAAAAAAATTAAGGTACATTTACATACCTAGCATACAATTTCTTTGTATTTACATATCACATATCTAAACTTTTATATCTACATGTTGTTGAATTTGGAACAGTCCTGTGAATCACAGTCAATGAATATAGCATAAAATAGAAGAGAGAGAGAGAGAGAATACACAATAAGAATCTAGTTCTCCAAAATAAGACTGATTAACCTTAAATATATAAATGACTCACATATTTATAGCAAATGAGGCATAAAGTAAGAAATTACATGGCTGCTATTGTTTTTATGGAGGTGTTATATGATATATTAGGCAAATAGAAAATATAAGAATCTATGGTTTAGCTACCATATTGCTCAGTTGGCAAGGATTTGTAGTCTTTGGTTCAGCAAGTATGTTTTGTTGATTCTGCTGAGTTTAAACAATCATTCGGCTCTAGTGATCAGTCAGTCATCCAGTCTTTGCTCGGTCGGGTTGAACCAACTAGTCAATTACGTCGATATGACTGTCTATTATTGAGCCTTGAATAGGAAGCTCAATTTGTTGAGGTGGAAATAGGTTGTCAGGTAGAGATTGAATCAATGTAATCTGACAGTTAGTCCTCACTTTCACAAGACATCCATTTAGACATTTCAGTGAATGTTCAGCGGTGAGAATCTTGGACTTCCAGAAGAGTCTTGGTGACTCTTGCAATGTGTCTAGCGATGCCTGGACTATAGCTAGATGGGTTCCTTCTCTCGATTTAATAGGCCTCAATCTTTGACTTAGACGACCTTCGCTCAATCAACCCTTAGCCTTGCTTTGAGAGATTTGTAGCTAGTCACATGATCCTTTGGTCTTCTGCTAATGTGACTCTTGTTCGTTTGATGAGTCATCCTTGACTGTAGTTTTATCTTATAGTCTATTGGATTTTTTTTTAGGTTCGTGGTGATCATTTTTGACATACACATGCATAGCACTTTGGTGTTTTAAATTTTTATATAAAAAAAATATTTCAACTATTAAAAATTGTGTGTTAAATGTGATGTGATACTAAATATTTGAGTATTAAGTATTAAAATTTAGGTGTGAGATATGTCAATATATAATAATTGTGTGATTTGAATGTAAATGGCCCATAATTTTATTGTAAAAAAAAAAAACTTGTTGTATTGAAAAATAAGTGTAATTATTTTGACATATCAAAGTTTAAATTTATTTTTTTGTTTAAATTAATATGCCACAAATGAAATGGCTAGTGGTGATGGATGGTTGTGGCAGCTGATGAGCAACTAGTGGTGGTTAACAAGTGATAATGTGCAATAGATGCAACTGATGAAGTACAGTGGCGACATTGTGCATCCAATATTAGGCATGACAATGCTCCTTTGATGAGGTATGTTGACCAATAGCAGGTCACGAGCAGGTGTCAGCTGGCTACATGCAACAATCTATTATATTGAATCTAAACTTGTCATATGAATCATACCCAAGAAATAAAGCGTAGGATAGGAGAGAGAAAAAGAGAGCAAGAGAGAAGAGAGAGAGTGCATAGTAATTAGCAATATAACGAGGGAATTGTGTAACATTTTATTCATGAAATGACACCCTATTTATAAATAAAGCGGTGCATTAGGTGTAGTTACATTTATTTCCCTACTTGAGTAGGGCCTGTACCCTTATGGGCACAAGGCCTTGTCGCACTCGGGCTCGAACGACTAGGCTTAGTAGGACTTTGTTGGGCATTGTTGGTCGAGTGTGTATCAATGTCTTTATGGGTGTACAGTTGGGGAGTAAGCAACTCAGTTTATGTTGTCGAAAGGCTAAATCTTTAGTCCCTGCTGATCGACATGTCTTCTACTGGAATGGAATTAGTAAAACCGATTAGCTAAGTTTTGCCGATCAGTAGGTATAGTGTTCTTCAACCTTTGATTCTCATCAAAGAACTCTAGTCGAAAGAGCGAAGCTAGGATGTCATGTAGAGGGTGAATAACTGTAATACGAGAGGTAACCTGCCTTTAAATGAAAAGATCTTAGGGGAAGGTTGCATGTCGTCTCTATATGGCCACAAGTTCTAACATACTTGTCCCTTCAGGCTCGATGGCAATGAGGTGTTGCGTTTGGATGATCTGGGTGAGTCGTGCCACATACTCATCCTCATAAAAGTTGGTTTTGGGTTTGGTTCACTGGTCTGGCGTCCAGGTCCCTTAGATATCCTGCTGGTGGGCCCACCCTTTAATATTACATTTCTTCTGGACTGTCGGATTTTCTCAAGATTTGTGCTTGCATGATTTTTTTTACATATTTAATTATCCAATTCTCTTGCTTCTTGAAAGTATTATTCCAAAAAGAATAAGAGACTTTAATGCAGAGTAATAAATATCATTTATGATTATTCAAAGATTTGTTAATTGAACTTTTTGAATTTATGTGCCCTCAATTTCTATAAATAGAGCATGAGGGATTGGATTTCCTCATCTTCTATCATTTCACACTTTGCCACATCTAAATTCATAGTGTTTCCATGGTGAATGAATTCGCTATGAAGACTGACACTATAGCAAGGCTGCATGCCGACATGCCCTCAGGGATATGAGAGGGGAGCCCTCTCAGAGAGTGAAAATAAAAAGAAATTGATAGAGAGAAAGTAGACGATGTTCAATCCTGAGGCTCAAGTAGGGTCATCAGACTCGCTTCATGACCCCCCGCGAGAAAATATCTTGGTGGAAGGAGGCTGTTCGGGTTTACCACCGGTCAATATGTGGGACATGCGTATAAGAAAGAGGTTTTACCTGACAGTCAGATCGGTCAAGAATTATCAGTATTGTGTCACAGGGGACTGTCAATGCTTCTCTATCACTGCCCTTGACATAAAAGAAGACTGGTGAGGGTGGTGCATCATTTACTGCATTTGAGGGGAATCAAATCCTTATCATGAGAAATTTTGGTCTTGCTTGGTTGATTTACATTCTTTTCTAAATTTTCTCTTTATTTTACTTTTTCGTAGCCCATCTGACAACTAAAATCATGTCATTGATTCACTCTAAGCAGAAGTTGGCGGCAACGAAACTATGAATCTCGTGGTCGTGGATCAAGCGTCGGATGATGGTGACCCAGCATTCGGGTGAGGCTGAAGGTGATGGATGATTCTAATTCTTCAGATATATATATAAAATGTGATGTAAGTGATTGTATGCTTAATTTCTTTAATAGTTATTCTTAATTTACAACAAAGTCAAAAACTTGATCCAAAGCAAAATCTAGGTAATTTTTCCACTATGAAACAAATAAGAATACAATTATAATTTTAAATATGAGATACTACACAAGTATACATATCATTATAAAGTAATATATAATTTTTGATTAAGCCCCGAATATCAAACCCACAGGGATAATGGCTATATGCTTTTTAGCAATTTAGAAATTTTAGATGACAAAAATTTACTTAACAAAATATTCTTACTTAAACTTAAGATGCTAAAATAGGAATGCAAATTCAATTTTTCTTGTAATTTTTTGTTTATGAAAATAAAGTAAGCAACTAATTAACTTAACCAAATACTTGCAAGATGAAGGCAATATAAATAAAATATCTTTTTCTTTATCATGAATCAGTAATAAGTAGAGAAATTATATTGTGGAAGTATTCTAAATGTGTTGTGTCAAAGAGGAGTAATAATATTCTTTACCCTTACTAGAGATGCTATAAAGAACATTGACTAATCTATAGTTTGAATAGTCTTGAAGACCGGTTAGGTAGGGATGATACTAGCTCTCACTCTAGAGTTCTCTCTTCTCTGTCCACCTATGAGCTAACATCTTGTATTAATACCTAAAACTATAAATCAAATTGGGGGCTTTAGTCTGCCACTCTAAAGTCCTCTAATTCTACACCCTTGAAAAGTTTATTTCCCTATTTATTTACACTCAACCCCATAAACTACATTCACATCCATGAAATTAATATGTGATTCTAACCATTTGTTGACGGAGGCAATACCATCTCAGATAATACATGTTCTCACAATAGGTATTAATATCTTAATTGGTCAAATTAAGAAGTAAATGAAGTGCAAGGTTTCAAATCATCACAGCTTCTTCCAACATTGAAGCCTAATACTTCACACAACTTCCTTTCAACACTTAATCACTTATCATTTTAAGGAAAAAGCTAAAGAAAACTACTCAGAATCCATGAAGAAAGCACATCCACACGTGAGTTTAAAAGTAGAAATCATGCACACAAACAAAAAATCTAAATTAAACTCAAGTGTAGTCACAAAGATAAATACTTATCTCAAATCCTCTCCACCAAATGTCTTGAAGTTCCTTAAAATTCTCTTCCTTCACTCACAATTCCAACTAACACTCAAAATAAAAAGAAAAGTGGTCGGCGGCGGCGGCGACTTAGATGGATGATGACTGTAATTTTGATGGGTGATTGGCCTCTTGCGGTTGGATTTGATGATCCAAGTATTATTTAATAAAAATCCAAAAGGTTCCTTGGTGTCCCTTCAAAATGTGTCCCCATTCAACAAATCTTCTAGAAGTTTCCCCCTCAAAAGCTAATTGAATGAATTTTTTTGTCCATAGGCTATTTCCCACGTTTTTACTAAGGGTTGCTTCAAAAACCTCTTAAAAAATCCATTCAAATTAAATAAATCATCTCATAAATACTTCTGACACTTAAGCATGGGGTATCTGGCGCTTAGGCGCTGCTCCTCTGGTGCTTAGGCTCTAATTCTGGGCGCTTAGGCGCCCTAGTTCATTTTTACACCTTTCTTCATTTTTGCTCCAAATTTGACCCTTTTTTCACTCCTTTTAGTATTTTTTATCCATCTGATTGTACCTGAAAGAAAACACACAAATACCTTTTATTAAAGTGCAATATCTCAAAAATAGGTATAAAAACACAATATATTTTAGGTATATCAATAGACATCTGGCCAACTCAAGCGAGGCCTCAAGGGGGCAATCCAATGGGAAACAATATCCCCTAGATTATTGGGGAATTGGTTATGTGAGATGGAAGTCTCTTTTGCTCTGATGACCAAATTCCTGAAGGGAGAGGAGATGTGAGGTATATTGACATTAGTCAAAAAGGTGGATTAGTTGGTGGGAGAGATGGTTGTCATTCATCTCAGATGACTACTCTCCACATTGAGATGGCCGATCTTCATGAAAAAAATGGTTGCACTCCATGTATAGCAGGCAATTTTTTCATGTCCTCCATCTCTTAGGTTCAAGCAGACATAGATAGGGTAGATAGGTTGACGTTAGAAGGAGAGGTGTTTTATAAAAGGATGCTTGAGTGAGGGTATGTCTTGGCTGAAGCAACAAGTGATAATCTTGTTAAGTTTTTTCTCTTGAAATAAATATCAAGATGTATTTTAAATTATTTTCATAAAATAAAATTTATATTCTATAGTGATTTACGTGTCTGAGATGACCCACTACACAATTTTAAGGGTGGTAAAGGTCATCCTTGCCCCTATGGCTGCTCATCTTCCCACCCTTTCTTATAAATAGGGACGGGGGCTTTGTAATCTCTTGTGCAACTATTACATTGCTCTCCTCTTTTCTATATTTCTTTTTCTTCTTTGAGCACATGTTCCAGTGACACCCAAGTCTTCCCAGGTACTCTCAGCTCCACTACCAATATTGAGTCAGTGGCACCTGTGGAAGGCCCCTACATTTTTATCTGTCGATGAAACTCTGGGTGCTGACAAGTGATGGCCGATTAACATATGGCTATGATAATGATCTCGTGTTCTACCAAGATCGATTCAAATTTAGTCTTTGACTATCATTTAGTTAAGAACTTTAGGCAGTCCTCAGCCCTATCCATGCTCAGGTGATGTCCAATTCTATCGCCACTATAATAACTTTTACGATCATCTACTGTTGACTTACGATCCCCTAATAAATCAATCTCTTCTCCTACTTTTTCTCCTTATAATTGGTCGGGATAGATACATTGTGTTTTTGGGTAGCTCTCAGCTAGCTTGATGGGGCTATAAAATAATATCAAGGGTTGAAAATCATGCTTTCAGGTTAGCGCTTGCTACAATGATTGGGGAATTTAGATTCACCCGTTGACTAGCAATGTGAAGAAATTAAAGACCCCATTGAGCAATCTCAAGGTTTATGAGGAAATTATTGAGGAACGACAATTGTCCACTCATCAATACCTTGAGTTTGAGGTGCTCAATAAGGTGTTATGGCCAAAAAATTTTGAGATTATGATCAATGAGCTTTGGGAGGGATGTGGTGTCTGACAACCTGAATGAGAATGGGTGACTACAGTAAATGTCATTGAGAATCAACTATGGTTGAACGTAGCTAACCTTAAAGCTCCTAATGCTACCCGTGTGACACAGTCTGACCTTTTTCATGCTGAGAAACCTGCAGAAGGTGTAAAATTCAATTTTCTATGCCTGACACCACCCTTATTGTTCAAGGTGTTTCCACTAGAAAGTTAAATCTAATTGAACAAAAAATTAAACCGTTCCTACTAGTATTGAGACTCCTGGAAGTTGGTGCAATGATTTTATGAAGACATCTAACACATTGGTATCGAGCAACGTTGGTAAGGATGCCTCAACTAATAAGATAGAGGGAGTAACATCTCAAAAGGTATCTGACACCTCCTTCATAGACTTGAAGGAGAGGGCGAGGCGATTAGGGTGTCCCTCATCTCTCTACATGAGACCGAGTCTAAGGCCAATTAGGAGTCTGAGTACCAGGAGGAAATAATCCCTCATAATAGGGAAAATTTCTAGCTTTCAACAAGGAGATGTCACATCCTTCTCATCCTCGAATGAAGCTGAAAGGGACCCTACCCAAGTAGATCCATTTCTAGGAGAAGGAGCCTAAAGTGTGGTCAAGTTCTATTGGTCATTTCACCATGGTAAACATAGAGAATGATTGATATTCTAAGTCTTTGCTGATAGTGGAATACCCTTTGATCCTTATGGAAGTTATCTGATCTCAAGCCTTTGAGAAGGTGTTGATGGATCTTGACCACTCTGAACTCTTTCAACTATTTGACTACTACCAAATCATGGCATGGGAGGCTACCTACTTTAAATATAAGGTCCTCAAGTGAGTTGAGGTAAAATGGGCACCGTCAAGGAAAGGGTGATGGGAAATAAGAGATAGGCCATAAGGACTGAGAAGTGTATGAGGCTCTTCACTACCAATAAGGAGACTAGGATTATTGAATATGAAGAGATTATCATAGCTCTTGAGAATGAGAACCACGAGCTAAGAGCAACCATGTTCAGCATGAAGACCTCAGAGGACTATGGTACAAGGATGGCCACTCAACTTCAAACCAACATTACTTTGGCAATCAACCACTTTGTGAAGCTAAGGAGGTGGTCGAAGAGGCTAGTTGTCCCAGAGTGGGCTGATAATAAAGAATTTCCCATTTTTCTCTCAAATCCCAAGGAAGCAAGGAGGAAGGTGCCGAGGAGGTGGCCGAGGAGGAAGGTAAGGATGAAAGCAATGGAGGATCCACAATTGCTTGACTCTTTATTTCATGTACTTTTAAAAAGAGATTGTTTTGTTTTTTTGCTCTGCAGCAATCCGAGAGTTTATAAAAAATCTTTTTTTTAAAATTGTTTATGGAATAAAATGGATTTTTTGCTAGGTTCATACCTTCATTTGACATTTTACCTTTATTGTATTTCCATTACTGCTTTATTATTAATAATGTATCTATGTGGTTGGTTTTGATATGTATATTATCTACATTTATTTTGCTTGATTAGATCACTGCCTCGAATGGTATAACCACTGAGACTCACTTCTGAGGTGATTTACTGAGTACCCTTTGTGGAGCTTATCACTGTTGAGTTAGGAAGCACCTCCAGAGCTTCACCTGATTCGAGCTTAGAGACATAGGTTTTTTAATGCTTGGGTGTTGAGGGTTGGTATTCAAGTGTTTAATGTCAATTGAATGTCTTGTGTCATTTTCAATCATTTCAAGTACTTTCTATCGATCATACGGTTTACGTCATTGTTGGTTTTTGGTGTTGATGCCTAGCTTTTGTCCTATGTTTTTTGAGCCTTGGTCGCTTTGTCAAATCTCTACTCATATCAAAATGTCCCTTATCCTAAGCTGATTAAACAAATATTGTCACTTCTTTCATAGGGTAACTGTCAAGACTCAATTCTAAGGTAATTTACTTGGTACCATTCGCAAAGATTATTGCTATTAGGCAGGTAAAAATTTCCAAAAGTTTAGCAAACTCAAATTTGGAGACGTGTTTAAAATGCATGAGCATGCAAGGTATCTCTCTATGCATTATGATGATCGAACGTCTTGGTGTCATTATCAACTTTAGTGCTCAGATTTAATTTCTCCGAGTATTGGCTAGACATCAAAGCGCATTAACTCTTTGAGTTCCTTGAGTGCTATGTGAACCTAGGATTATAAACATAGTTAGCAAAATCATTTTTTAATATTTCTTAAGTGTAATTATTTATAAATTGGAATTGAAATCTCCTTTATTTTCTTTCAAGCATTGGCACAAAAACTTTTTCTAAGAAAAAAAAAACATTTCAAATCGTCCCAGCTCCACATTCAAGGGGCTCATTTCTTGGTGTACATCTTAAGTTTGTACGATCCAGGGGTGATCCTTTGGTTGATGGTGAATGGGTTAATCTACATCTGGTCCATCTTTTCTACTGACTATCCTCGAGTAGCTGGATTGGTCTTCATTAACATATGATCATTGGGGGCAAAGGTCTTCTCTAACTTGTGCTTGTTGTAGTAGCGGGTGGTGCATCTCTTGAATTCCTCCTATCGAAGGGCTGAGAATAACACAAGCATTGTGCCTTCACTGTTTGCCTCCTTTCACTTGGCTAGATTCTCCTCGTCAAAAGCTGAGGCTGTCACCACCCACTGGTGGTGGTTATATTCAATTGAAAAAATCACCTCCATACAACAGGATAACATGAATGGATTCCATTTGGTCTTTATTGAAGACTTCATTCGAGTTCCTTAGAGGACCGATGAAAGAATGTTAACCTAATTTACTTTCGCTCCTTTAAATTTCTTCTTTAGCAGTTTCATGTTTATCTTGTTAGTGGCTTATGTTTCTGATGTTAACTTTAGACTGATTCCCTGAATTTAGTAGAAATCTTTTACTCATTAGTCTATGAGATATCTCTTATTATTGGTGATGATAACTAATTATAGCCCATATCGATAGATAAAGTTTATCTAGATGAAGTTCTCGATGCCTCCTTTGTTATCTTAATGAACATCTTCATTTCAATTCACTTTGGCAAGTAGTCCATGACGATTAGAAGAAATTTGTAATGACATTTTGATGGTGCGAACAACCCAAGAATGTTGAGACCCTCGACAACAAATGGCTAAGGGCTGATGATTGGTTGCAGTTTATAAGCCAGTTGGTGCTGTAATGGTGCATATTTTTTTCAATGTTCTCTTCTTTTAGAAATTTCATATGCTTCGTTTAGGAGTGTTGGCCAGAAGTAGCCTTATTGTTGAATTTTGTGTTATAGGGTCTTTCCTCCAGAATGACTCACGTACTTTCTAGTGTACCTGTTGACCTCACTTTTGGTTGAGGTCTAGAAAACTTCTTTAGTAGCTTAGGTCTAGCCATAGGACTTTCCTATTGACTAGTCTTAGAAAACTAGAAAATATCTTAACCTCTAGCATTTAGTAGGTAAGATCATTATAAGAGAATTCAAGAAGAATCCCCTCCTCACCATTAGAAATTCAAAACTCTTCTCTTTACTCAACTTGAAGTTCCACATATTGGTCCGGTATCCTCACAATTAGAAATTCAAAATTCTTCTCTTTGCTCAACTTGAGATTCCATATATTGGTCCTAACCTCTAATGTTTAGAAGGTAAGATCAATTCAAAACTCTTCTTTTTATTCAACTTGAAATTCCACATATTGATCTTAACCTCTAGCATTTAGTAGGTCTATAGGACTTTCCTATTGACTAGTCTTAGAAAACTAGAAGAGGTACCCCACCATTAGAAATTCGTAGCCTAGGTCTAGCCATAGGACTTTCCTACTGACTAGTCTTAGAAAACTAGAAAATGCATCACCACTAGAAACTCAAAAATTCTTCTCTTTACTCAATTTGAAGTTCCACATATTGGTCCTCACCATTAGAAACTCAAAACTCTTCTCTTTACTCAACTTGAAGGTCCACATATTGGTCCTAACCTCTAGCATTAGAAACTCAAAATACTCTCTTTGCTCAACTTGAAATTCCACATATTGGTCCTAACCTCTACTGTTTAGAAGGTAAGATCATTATGGGAAAACTCAAGAAAAGTTTTTATAGGGTTACTTGGCCTTAGATTTGACCTTGGGTGTTAATTTGAAGCTAAGATACATTATACTCTTACTATATCTTCACAATACACTAATTAAGNATGCTTAACTTAAGTCTAAATCCAAATCCATCAAAATCCATTCAAATTAACCATCAAATCAACTTCTTTAAACCCAAACCCATCAAAATCCATACAAATTGACCATCAAATCAACTTCAAAAAAACTTTCACCCCAAATCCATCAAAATCCATTCAAATTAACCATCAAATCAACTTCAAAACAACTTTCATCCTCCAAATCCATCAAAATCCATTCAAATTAACCATCAAATCAATTTCAAAACAACTTTCATCCTCTCAAATCCATCAAAATCCATTTAAATTAACCATCAAATCAACTTCAAAACAACTTTCATCCTTTATGGAAGTTGTCCATAATGATGTTTTACACCAAATAAAACAATCAATTTGAGCTTAGTCCAAAGCTAGCTCAGTTTTTCATAATGATGTTTCACACCAAACACAACAATCAATTTGAGCTTAGCCCAAAGCTAGCTAAAATCCATTCAAATTAACCATCAAATCAATTTCAAAACAACTTTCATCCTTCATGAAAACAACAAAATCCATACAAATTGACCATCAAATCAACTTCAAAACAACTTTCATCCTTCATGAAAGTTCCATTCAAATTAACCATCAAATCAATTTCAAAACAACTTTCATCCTTCATGAAAATTGTTCCATAAATTAAAATTAACCATCAAATCAACTTCAAAACAACTTTCATCCTTCATGAAAATTGTTCATAATGATATTTCACACCAAACACAACAATTAATTTGAGCCTATCCCAAGGCTAGCTCAAGTTTGACCTAAGTTTAGCCCTACATGATTACACCAAACACAACAATTAATTTGAGCCTAGCCCAAGGCTAGCTCAAGTTTGACCTAAGTATTCACCAAACACAACAATAAATTTGAGCTTAGCCCAAAGCTAGCTCAAGTTTGACCTAAGTTAACCACCAAATCAACTTCAAAACAACTTTCATCCTTCATGAAAGTTGTTCATAATGATGTTTTAACCAAACACAACAATCAATTTGGACTTAGCCCACGGCTAGCCCAAGTTTGACCCAAACTTAGCCCAATCAAATCAACTTCAAAACAACTTTCATCCTTCATGAAAGTTGTTCATAATGATGTTTCACATCAAATAAAACAATCAATTTGAGCTTAGCCCAAAGCTAGCTCAAGTTTGACCCAAGCTTAGCCCCCGAATCAACTTCAAAACAACTTTCATCCTTCATGAAAGTTGTTCATAATGATTTTTTACACCAACAGATCAACTTCAAAACAACTTTCATCCTTCATGAAAGTTGTTCATAATGATGTTTCACACCAAAAACAACAATCAATTTGAGCTTAGCCCATAGCTAGCTCAAGTTTGACCTAAGTTTAGCCCTACATAACAATCAATTTGAGCTTAGCCCAAAGATAGCTCAAGTTTGACTTAAGTTTAACCCTACATGTTTAACTTAAGTCTAAACCCAAACCCAAACCCAGTATAACTTTCATCCTTCATGAAAGTTGTTCATAATGATGTTTTACACCAAATAAAACAATCAAATTGGACTTAACCCATGGCTAGCCCAAGTTTGACCCAAACTTAGCCCAACATGCTTAAAATGGGTCAAAAATCAAAAATCCACCAAATTGATTAACCAATTGACCTCAAAATGACTTTCANCCTTCATGAAAGTTGTTCCTCATGATCTCCTACACAAAATTCTATATTTAATTGGGCCAATTGGCATGCCTAACGTAGCCCAAACATAAGATTTGGTCACATGCACCTTTTTGGACTTATGGTCAAATCCAAACCAATTGAGCTTGGTATGGTCAAATGAACCTTGCCATGACTCACCTTAGACCCTAGGGTTGAGTTTAAAGCCAGCCATCAACCCATGGTTAGGCTTGATATTTATCCCATAGTTAAATTTTAAGAAAAAAATTTTAAAGAGATAAAGTGGGGGTTAAATCAATGTACTTGCCATACCACATGTCTAAACTCTATGGTGTCATTTTTACTGAGCATCATAANTTTCATCCCTAAGCTCTTTAGGACCTAATGAAGGTGTGAAGAATCTCTGATTGAGGCTACACC
>JXCR01089981.1:53962-86418 GCA_002079205.1 Phalaenopsis hybrid cultivar
CGCTCTTTCATCTAAACTATGAAAATTATGGGGTTAATTTGACTTCATCTTTTTCAAAACTAAAATTTTTTAATGTCCTTCCGAAGCGGGCAACGGGATTTCAATTCCGATGACCGACAGCTTCTTAAGGGCAAACCCCACACCAAAAATAGTGCCGACAGTACCTCTCGGAGGATATCTTCTATTTAGTTCTCTCCAATGCAACTTAAGTATAGTGAAGTAGCTGACTTTCAAAAAACATTTCCTTTGAACAAAAGGTATTGGGTTGCTTTACACTTAAACCTCCTTAAGTCAGTAATTTCTTTAGGAATCTTTTCAGTTTCCAGAAAGTGGATGTCAGGATCCAACCAACTTTTTGCTTCTTCACCCTCCACCTCTATTATCTCATGCTCTTCAATTATCGATTAAAATAGTTTTTGATGCATTCTCTCCCCCAGGCATATTCACTTTAATAGATGATCAACCACCTGATTTTCTTCCCTGACAATGTGCTCAATTATGAAGTTGGTGAAATCTAGATTTTCATTTTAGCTTGTTAAGTTATTTGGTCATTATCTCGTCTCTGGAATCAAATTCCAAATTCACTTGATTTAACACTAGCGGGGAGTCTAATTTCACATTGAGATTTCGGGTGCCTATTTCAAAAGTTAGACGCATACCAACAAATAGGACCCCATACAACGTTTGATTTTTTGTAACTTCAAATTTTATGGTTGCCAATGGTACAAGTGCTCTCCAGTTGGACTACTCAAAGCAAGTCTGATCCTTATTTTGGTTGGAGACTCTGATTCTGATATTTTTTTTTATATGCAAGGATTCATGAAGTTGACACCACTACTTAAAGATTTTAATCCATGGTAATGACACCAAAAAACTTGATCTCAAGCAAAGTAAGATTTTAATTATATTTGTAAGGATTCTACTTAAGTATACATATCTTTATCAAATAATATAGGGCTTTCTGATTAAGCCCTGAGTATCGATCCCACAGAGATCAAGGTTAATCACGGTGCCTTTCAAGAGAAGTTCTAGTCTAGAATAACACGCCCTAGCTTAGAAGGTCGATAACGGTTTGGTTTTGATTATATCCTACAATTATCACTACAATACTACTTCTAATTTTAAACTAAAATACTTAGTGAAAATTAGAATCTGGGGTTTAATATATTAAAAGTACTCTTCCTCATACAATGAAATTAGTGACATATGTAAAAATAAAACAAGTAGTGAGAGAGATTGTGACAAATAAGAGCAACTATATTCTTTACCCTTACTAGAGATGCTATAAATAACATTGGTTAATCTAAAGTTTGAATATTTTTAAAGACGTGCTAGGCATGAAAGATACTAGCTCTCACTCTAGAGTTCCCTCTTATCCCTCCACATAGAGGCTAACATCTCGCATCAAAACCTAAAATAATAGACCAAATTAGGAGGCTTTAGCCTGTCACTCTAAAGTCCTCTAATTCTTCACCCATTAAATATTATATTCCTATTTATTTGCACTCAACTATATGGACTACATTCTCATCCATACAATCTTATTTGATTCTACCACAGTTCATTAAGACAACACCATCCCGAATCTTACATGTTCTCACAACAGATTTTAACGTGCAAGTTGATCAAGTTTACATGTAAATGAAGAACAAAGTAAAATCAACACAATATATTCTCACTCTACACAATTCTATATCCCACACATGCATACTAATTCATTACAAGAGGGAAGAGTAAAGAAAACTACTCACTACACATGGAGAAACAACAAGAACTTTTCATTGAACAAAGACTTTGGAAACCATACAAACAAAGTAATAGATTCAAATCAAAATACAATGAAAATACTTATATCAGATGTAAATCAAACTCTCATTGCATTGAAAAAGCAATCTCCTTACAATCCTCTCCAAGAATAAAGTGAAAAGGAAAGAAGAAATCTCTCATTCTCTCTCTTTCTCTCTCACTTTGCCGCCCCACTTGGGGCTCACGCCCAAGCCTTCTTCTTCTTCTCCAAGCCTTATTCTCCTCTTCTAATTAGTTCTAAGTCCAAGAGTCATTTAAAAAACATTTCCAAGCCTTTTTTTATAATTTCTCAAGAGATGCTTAAGTGTCTCTTCAAAACCGTCCATATTCATTGAATCTTTCAAATAGTGCCTGAAGTGCCTCTTCAAAACTCCATATAACCAACCAAAATTCTTCTAGAAAGTCTATTTTCTCATTTCCAAAGAATTCACTAAGATATGCACGAAGAACCGCTTAAAAAATCATCCAAATCTGACGTATATTCTAGAAGATATGTTGAAAATCATCTCTAGCGCCTAAAAGTCGATTCTGGGGAGCGCCCTCCTCTCTGTCTGGTGGGGCCTAAGCACCATTTTGGGCACTTAAGCGCTACATATAGACACTTAAGTGTCTGGTTTAGGTCCCCATGGCTTCGGCGTGCCCCGATTATACCCGATTTGCTCTTGTTTGCTTCGTTTAGGTCCATTTTTGTTCTTTTTGCTCCAATCACTCTAAATTCTTCAATTTGATTTACCTACAACCAAAAACACAAGAAAAAATACCTTTAAATTGTAATATCATCATAAAATATAACATGAAAAATAGTACATTTTTAGGTTTGTCAAAATCTCCCAGACTTAAACATTACTTATCCTCAAGTAATACTACATTTTTAAAATAATTTATGTAGATTAGAGTTAATGGGTCATCCTTTAGAATTTCTAAAATTTTGTTCTAAAAATGTGATAGTTCAAATTAGAAGAACCTCTAGTGAATCAGACTAGCCCAGGGTCTAAAATATTTATCATCAAACTTTGAAATTTGTTTTCCTATCTAATTTAGAAATATTTGTAGATTTTTCAAACTTCGGATTCTAAAAACTTTACTTTCTAGACTTAAGAACTCTCTTAAAAATAATTTTTACTAATATAAGTATAAAAAGCAAGCTTAGGATAGTTTTAAGTTTTTTACTCTAGAAAGACTCAAGTGAATCCAATTTTTTATTAGGATCTCTCCTCAAGCTTCTCCTCACTTTTTTTTTTTGCATTTTCTTTTTCTTTTTCAGGATCTTTTTGATCCATTATTTTTTTTATTTTTTTTTATATGTGAGGATTACTTTATCTGGAGAAGTCTTTAAATATATTTGAATTCCACTATCCTCCTTTAAAGTTAAAACTTATTTCTTTTCTTCACTTGAGAAGATGTATATATATTTTTAAAATACTTTCTAAGAAAACATTAAATGTTTGAAAATAAAAATTCTAATAATCCTTAGTTTTTCAAAAGTACAATTTTTCCTACTAAAGATAATTATTCATTTTCCCAGGCTCTCTAATAAATATCTTTAACTCTAGATTCACCCTTTTCACTAAAAATATCAAGTAAGTTGTCCTACTCCATTTCTATACTTAAAATTCTAACATCTCTAAGATGAATCCACTTAAAAATAATCATTAAAAATAAAATATAAATTTATTTGTAGTACTTTTGAAAACATGTAAGGTTTAAATTTGAAACATTTTTCTTTTCCCCCCAAACTTAAGCTCAAACATGTGTAGCAATGAAGTACAAAAATATGCGGCAGAGAAAGATCACTTTTATAATTACGACACATCCTACAGAAATATAAACAAATAACACATGGTAGAATAGTACAGTAGAAATTAAATCTTGCCTAAACATGCTTGATATAACACTATAAAGGAATTATAAATAGTAGAACATGTACAAACTGAAGTTAAACATGAACACATTTTAAAGTTTATAAGGTAATTGTGGATGGTAACAAGTTTTAAATATTAAGATAAATTTTATTATCTCTAATGACTCATTCAACTTGACTCATAAACAAAGACACACAAACTCCAATACATAGACTCGTAGATTCATAAACAAACAACAACTGAGGTTAACTTAATCTCCCTTCTACTCACATTTCCCTTCCTTACTTTCAATTTCTAATGGAAGAAACTACACTAATTGTGGGTGTATTAAAAAAATTTATATGTTTATCACCCATGGACTAGAATTCTCTCATGTGTTGCCAATTTCAGGGTTACTCTAAATCTAAGGTATACACACTCTCATTAATAAAAATAGTGCAGTTCATCCAGATGTTGTTCACTAAGTAAGTTCATGAACTTACTCAGTGAAGAGAACGTTGGATAAAGGAAGTAATAGAGTTGACATGGAGTGGTCCAAGCCAAAAATCTACATGCTTCAAGGTAATGCTCAGCTTTGGTTGAGAACTAAGTCGTAATAGACTCGCCATTCTGCTTCTACCAGAAATCATATGCAAATCTAGTTATGATGAAGGAATTACCTCACAACGTTAATCCAATCCACTCTTACACATAAAAAACTGATCAAATTCCAACATCTGATTATTATCCAATCCAAAATAATAACAATCACACTAAATAAATAACAAAGATAACCATGGGTTGCCTCCCACGGAGTGCTTGGTCTAACATCGACGACCCGATGTATCCAATGTTTACTCTGGTTGCCCCAACATTAGAATCTCATTCATTTTATTCTTAATATTATACCATAGAATATGTCATTCAGTGATTTTGAATAACTCTTTCTTAGGAGATCTTTTATTGCTTTTATCATTCAATTCAGGTTCTTCTTGTGACTGAGTCAAATCTGAAGATATAAGGATTGGTGATGTAGATGAATTCCCTAAATAGGCGGGCCTTAAAATTGTATGGGTACATTCATCTTAATTTTTGTGAGATTTTTCAATAGATGGAATTAAAAGTTTATTATTTTCGGTAACGACCATCATTTCACACCTCTCCAGAACATACATGGAGTCTTCTTTAAACAACATTTTCAACTCATCATGAAAGTCCATTTCAATCTCATATGTTAACTTACTCTCAAAACTTTCTTGGAAATGGTCTTTACTTAGATAATCAATTTCATCAACCCAAAAATAGCCATCATCTTTTCTCTCAGCTGGATAATTCATTTATAACATCAAAAGTGGTTTCATGGTCATTAATATTCATAGTCAACTCTCCTCTTTGCACATCTATCATAGCTTATCCAGTTACAAGAAAAGGTCTCCCCAAAATAATTACATTTTTTTTATCTTCCTCCATATCTATTATAGTAACGTCCATAGGAAAGATAATATTATCCACTTTAACAAGCACGTCTTCTATAAACCCTTTTGGATAAATGATAGATCGATCAACTAACTGAAGGGTTATAGTAGTGGGAGAAATATCGGCTAAACCTAAACTTTTAAATATAGATAGAGGCATCACATTAATGTTTGATCCTAAATCACATAAATCTTTTCCACATAATCTTTCTCTAAATACACAGTTAAGCTAGAAGGATCTTTAAGTTTCTTAGGAAGTTTTTTTTGAAATATAGCGCTCCACTCCACACTTAGTGTAACAGTCTCGTAATCCCTAAATTTCTTTTTCTTGTTTAATATCTTCTTCATAAATGTTGCATAACTTGGCATCTGTTCCAAAGCTTCAGTGAAAGGAATATTTATCGTTAACTTCATAAGTACATCCATGAACTTTGAAAATTGTTTATCCAACTTATACCGTCTAAGTCTTTGAGGAAATGAAGGTGGTGGTCTTTCTAAATTGATTTTAGTTGGAGATATTAAATTTTCCAGATCCTCAGAAACATATTCTTTAGGTATTTTAGTTTCCTTTGTTTCTTTCACAACTTCTTTCTTTTTTCTAACCACATCCTCTATCTCTCTTCCTCTTCTTAATTGGACAGTTTCTACTTGTTCATTATTGTTCTCTGTAGAGTTGATCTTAGTGTTGTCAGGAAGTGTTCCTTAAGGGATATTGCTAACTGAAATAGTAATTTTTCCAAGTTGTTTCTCTATGTTTCTAATCGTAGTATTTTGACCTTGCAACTGGTTTCTCATTTGCAATACCACTTCTTCTAGAGACATCTTCTTATCCTCAAATTGTTGATCATTATTAGAGTTCGGTGGATATGAAGGTTTATAGTTTATGTTTCCTAGATTATTCAAACTTCCATTAGGATTTATATGATTATTTTTCCATTGTTGGTTTCCACCCCCAGTAGTATGCTACTAGTTAAAATTAGGATGATTCATCCAACCTAGGTTGTAAAAGATAGAATAGGGGTTGTTTATGGTATTAATAGTCTCATATGACAAGTTAGAATCAATCATATACCCTAATGAACTTTCCTCACTTACTACAGTAAATTGAGGCTGGTTCATTTCAATTTGGTCCAACTTCCTTGATATTGCAGCAATCTGAGATGCTAGAATTGCAATCATATCTATATCATGAAAACTGGCTACCTTTTGAGGATTTACCCTTACAGAGGGCCATTGAAATTCATTTGTAGTAATTTATTCAATTAACACATATGCTTCATCAAATGATTTTGACATTAATGATCCACCAGTAACAGCGTCAATTATAAACCTAAGGGATTCTATTAACTCATTGTAAAAAGTTTGAATGATTAACCATTCGGGCAAAGCATGGTGTGGACACTTTCTTAGGAGTTCCTTAAATCTTTCCCAAGCTTCGTATATTGATTCCCCTTCATACTGAACAAAATGAGATAATATTATTTCTAAGTTTGGTTGTCCTTGAGGGTGGAAAATACTTAGCCAGGAATTTTTGAGTTAACTCCTCCCAATTTTTATTAGAGCGAGGTGCTAATGAGTATAACCACATTTTAGCCTTATCCCTTAGTGAGAAAGGAAAAAACCTTAAGTTAACAGCATCATCTGACATGCCGTTATAACGAAATGTAGCACAAAATTCTAAAAAACTTGATAAGTGTAAATAGAGATCCCCTGAAGGAGTTCCCCCAAACTAGTTGTTCTGCACTAGTTGGATAATCATAGGATTTAGTTCGAATGATCAGCTTCTACGACAGGGGCTTGTATACTTGAATGAATTTCAATTATTGTAGGATTTACATAATCCCTCAATGGTTTATGATGTTTTTCTAAGTTTTTACTTTGAATGTTTTCTATTTCCATTTCTAGTTTTTCAAGATCATCATGTTTTTTTTATTTTTTTATTTTTTTCTAACTCAGGATCATAAGACACAAGTCCTACAGATCCTTTGTTACGCATACGTAACAAAACAAATAATACATTAATAATTAAACAAATAAAATAAACAATATATTCAACACAATAAAACATTTTCACAAACACCATGTTTTTCACACAAACAGATTTTTCACAACAATTTTTTAAACAAAAAAATAAACAATTTTCACACAAAAATAATTTTTACGACACTACAATTTTCCAAGTCCAAGCCTAATTACTTCAACAAAAATTTTCTAAAAAGTCAAGATCAACTGTTGCGATCCCCGACAACGGCTCCAAAACTTGATCCTGATGTTTTTTTATGGGTTTAGGGATTTATGAAGTTGACACCACTATTTAAAGATTTTAATCTCTGGTAATGACACCAAAAACTTGATCCTAAACTTAATCCCAAGCAAAGTAAGATTTCAATTATATTTGTAGAGATTCTACGCAAGTAGATGTATCATTGTCAAGTAATATAGGGCTTTCAGATTAAGCCTCAAAGATCGATCCCACAGAGATCGAGGTTAATCACGGTGGCTTTCAAGAGAAGTTCTAGCCTAGAATAACACGCCCTAGCTTAGAAGGTCGATAAAGGTTTGGTTTTGATTATATACTACAATTATCACTACAATACTACTTCTACTTTTAAACTAAAATACTTAGTGAAAATCAGAAAGTGGGTTTAACATATTAAAAGTACTCTTCCTCATACAATGAAATTAGTGACATGTGTAAAAATAAAACAAGTATTGAGAGAGATTGTGACAAATAGAAGCAATTATATTCTTTACCCTTACTAGAGATGCTATAAAGAACATTGGTTAATCTAAAGTTTGAATAGTTCTGAAAATAATCTAGGCAGAGAAGATACTAGCTCTCACTCTAGAGTTCTCTCTTATCCCTCCACCTGAAGGCTAACATCTTACATCAAAACCTAAAATAATAGACCAAATTATGGGGCTTTAGCCTGTAACTCTAAAGTCCTATAATTCTTCACCCATTAAAGATTGTTTTTATATTTATTTACACTCAACTATATGGACTACATTCTCATCCATATAGTCTCATGTGATTCTATCACAGTTGATTAAAACAACATCATCCCAAATCTTACATGTTCTCACAACAGATTTTAACATGCAAGTTGATCAAGTTTACATGTAAATGAAGAACAAAGTAAAATCAACACAATATATTCTCACTCTACACAATTTTATATCCCACACATGCATACTAATTCATTACAAGAGGAAAGAGTAAAGAAAACTACTCACTACACTTGGAGAAATAACAAGAACTTTTCATTTAACAAGACTTTGAAACCATACAAACAAAGTACTAAATTCAAATCAAAATACAATGAAAATACTTATCTCTGATGTAAATCAAACTCTCCTTGTATAGAAAATGAAATCCCCTTACAATCCTCTCCAAGAACAAAGTGAAAAGAAAAGAAGAAATCTCTCACTCTCTCTCTTTCTTTCTCACCTTGCAGCCCCACTTGGGGCTCATGCCCAAGCCTTCTTCTTCTTCTCCAAGCCTTATTCTCCTCTTCTAATTAGTTCCAAAGTCTAAGAGTCATTTTAAAAATAGTTCCAAACCTTTTTTTATAATTTCCCAAGAGATGCTTAAGTGTCTCTTCAAAACCGTCCATATTCATTGAACCTTTCAAATAGTGTCTGAAGTGCCTCTTCAAAACTCCATATAACTACCCAAAATCCTTCTAAAAAGTCTATTTTCTCATTTCCAATGAATTTCCCAAGAGATGCACGAAGCACCGCTTCTAAAATTGTCCAAATTTGACGTATATTCTAAAAGATATGTTGAAAATTGTCTCTGATGCCTAAGCACCGATTCTGGGCGCTTAAGGCCCTCCTCTTTGTCTGGTGGTTCTTAAGCGCCATTTTGGGTGCTTAAGAACCAGGAACATGCACTTAAGTGTCCGGTTTAGTTCCTCATGGCTCCGGTGTGCCCCGATTTGACCCGATTTGCTCCGGTTTGCTCCATTTTGGTCCATTTTTGTTCATTTTGCTCCAATCACTCTAAATTCTTCAATTTAATGTACCTACAACCAAAAACACAAAAACATACCTTTAAAGTGCAATATCATCATAAAATATAGCATGAAAAATAGTACATTTTTAGGCGTATCAGGCTCCATCAATGTCCAAGACCTAATTCTAGCTATCAGCCGTGGATCCTTCACTCGCCCTGCATGACTCAAAATAATCCACCAAAATGTCTGCCACTTTTTGTGCTTTAATTGTCATCCGGGGGATATATTAGTTGTTAAACTCACTTATCTTTTCTGCCCATTTTTTGAGACGACCAAATTAATCTCACTGATTGAGAATTGACTTCAGCGGGTGATTAATAATAAGCCAAATTAGATGCATCTCGACGTAGAGTCATAGCTTGCGAGCAGACACAATCAGAGTAAAATTTATTTTTTTTAATAATTGGATACCTGATCTCAGAGCCTTTGGGGCTCGACTGGTGTAATAAATTGGGAATTTCTTTCCCAACTCCTTTCAAACCAACACCGAGCTGATGGTAACATTTCAAACTCTCATGTACATAGAGATTTTTTTATTTAGCTTCAGACTTTAGAGTAGTGGTGGTGATGCCAAGAAATCTTTCAGTTTCATGAATGCTTGCTCACACTCGACTGAACAATTAAAGTTGTTCACCTTCCTGATCATTTTGAAGAATGGTACACAATTGCTGCCTGACTTTAAAATGAATCTGCTTAGACCTGTTATCTGATAAGTTAACTTTTGGAATTCTTTTAAATTATTGGGAGAAGGCATGTTGATTAATGCCTATACTTTTAACAGATTTGCTTCTATTTTCTCTAGGGTCAACAGGTGGCAAATAAACTTAGCAGTATATTCTCTAAAAGTGCATTTAAATGGATTTTATATCATATTACGTTTTTAGAGATTCTCGATTGTTTTTCTTAAATATTTTATGTGCCGACTGAATTTTAACCAACATATCATCTACATACACTATTTTTTTTTGCTTGGAAAGAAATACATTTGTAAGATGCTTGCAAGTAGCCCCATCATTTTTATTTACTATCGACACTATTTTAGAAGTGGGGTTGCCATTGGAAGCTGTCGGCCGCCGGAATCAAAATCTCGTCGCCGCTTCGGAAGGACATTTAATTTATATATATATATATATATATATATATATATATATATATATATATATAGTTTAGAAAAATATGAAATCCAACTGACTCCATATCTTTCATAGTTTAAATGAAAGAGCATTATACTTCAAATCCTGTATCTATCCCAAAAGATAAACACAAGATTTGAGGGTGAAACTCGATCAAATAAACTAAGAAATATATGACATCTATTTGGTCTGCGAAAACCATTTTATTTATCAACAAGTTCCCCTATTTAATATCAAAAAAAGCTTCCTATAAAGGCAAGCCTTTATAATTAATTACATCTTAGATAACCGTAGTCACCTAAGAAAACTTTCGATAAAAATCAGAGAATATTATCTTCAAAGAGATCAAAAGGATAGAACTTTTTCAACAAGATCGGACAAAGAGATGTGAAAGGGGAATGACTCAAATTTGAAACATTTATTGTAGAATCCAAAAAAGGAAGAACAAGGGGATTTCACAGATATGGAGGAAAACATCAGTGACTTCCCAATCTATCCTAATTTTTAGCTTCAATTTTGAGGAGAAATTACTCAAGTGTTTTATCATGCAAATTTTATTAATTAGGGCTTATAACTATACGAGACAGTCGCACAAATAATCTGAAGGTCATAACAAACAACAACCTCAGAATCCTAAGATGATTTAGGGCTTATATTGTATAGTAGAGCCATACAAAGGCCTAAAAATAAGGTGAGGATTGATGTCACACTAGGCAAACAACCTTGAAATCCTATGGCTTGTTAATTAATTCTAACGAAAGATATGTTGTTGTAGATCCTCTTGCCATTGAAGATGGTCATGCTGCTCACAATGCTAGCTCCAAGTTCCTCGCCATGACGAGTTTAAGTTTTCTAATGTGTCAGATTATGATGTCAAATCAAATGTCCCTATGATTATAGTTCCTTAATATTATGGGGCATATTAAAGATAATTGGAGCGACACCAATTAGAATCATATGATTCCCTCATTCTGTACCACTATTTTCTATCAGATTCACTTAGTCCAAATGAATTTACTAAACTCAACTTAATGAATTTCTTTAAACCGTGGGAAATCTCGTTAGCAATCGTAGGTTACCTCCTCTGAGGGATTCCCAATCATCTGATAGAGACATCTTAATATAATTACAAATGTTATTTTGTAATGTTTATAATTAAATTTTGAGTTGTCTTATATTTTTAATGTTGTGACAGTGAATTTTAACTTGGTTGATTTTAATTTTGGTTTTGGTTTTGCGGCTATCCTAGCAGTTTTGGTTTTCATGCAGGGTGACATCGTTGTTTAACATGCAAACTCGAGACAAGAAGTACAGAAAAGGTAAATACATTAATTTAAAAGCATACCTGTCGAGTCTTTTCGTTCCACCACCTGAAAGGTCAGTACTTGCAAGACATGTATATAATTTTGCAAGAAAATTAGTTGCAAGGCTAGAATAAGGTTTAGTTACCAAATCCTAGGTTATGATTTTATTGAGTCTTGAAAGATCTTAGTGGATAATTTTAGAACAACATATAACAAGTCTAGTTTTCCCTTTAGAAAGTCCAATATATTTCAAAATGCTCAAGGCATGACCCTAGACCATTTTGAAGATCTCTTGAAATATTTCGAGTTCATTTGGGACTTATCATATTGTTCCATTAATCATCCGAGGTTGATGTGTGACTACCCTGTTGTTCAGTGCAACTTGACAATTTAATTATCCCTAGGATAGGATACTTGATTAATCAATTGATGTTTCACTTAAAAGTTATGTGGGTGGGTGCCCCTAAACAAAGTTTAGGTAATTTTAAGATTATGGTGCCCACAAATAAAGTAGATTTGTTGTGTTTAAAAATGTTAATCACCAATCATGTTATCTTCTAAATCTGATCAATTGAATTTAGACATTGAGCCTATGTCACTACTAAGCCCTTAACAATTATGATAGGTGAAATGGTGATTATCAAAATTTTGATTCAAATGATGTGCATTATTATCAAATGGTCAAACCATCCTAAACTTTGGGATTAAGAAAAGTAAATTATCATCTTTTTAGCTTAAGCCCTTCACTTAAGAATCGTTTGATTTTAATTAATTGTCAAGCCATGAAGATAAGAGGATTATGATTTTGTTGATGTTGTGTAAGGGTGGTGAGTGAGTTTCTACCTTTTAAACCCATTGCATTTCAATCATCAAAACATATTTATTAAGATCAAAATTACCCATTTTTCTCTTGGTTAATCCTAAATTTTAATTAAGGCACCAAAGTCTAAAATTACCACTTTTCCCTTGCGGCACTTCACCTCATAACTCATTAAACACAACTCGAATAACTTTGAGGGTTTAGAGTGTCATATCCATGAGGTAATTACAATATTAGAGGAGAATATGTTGACTTCTCAAAATCTAATTTAATTTAAATATTTATTTAAATTCAGAAAATATGCTTTTTAGAAATCGATTCATTTAGCTTTCCAAGATAAAATATTAGTTTATGACAAAATTATTAGAAGTTTCCCTGGGTCAGAGAAATACTTAGACAAAATTTCATGATTTTTTGAATTAATTTATTATAATTATTCTAATGGGAAAATGAGGAAAATCCATTTTTAAGCCTTTAAAATTTATTTTGAACTTAGAAAAAAATAGGAAAAATATTTTAATGAGTCCCAAGTGATCAGAGAGCAATTAGACACATTTTGAAATATTTTAATATTTTTTGGGATTTTTAATTATTTTTATTATTTAAAAAACTCAAAATGAGGCATGAAAATTAAGTATTTTCTAGAAAAATGTTTTTACTTTTCTCAAGTACCGCTAATCACAAGAAAATCAAAAAACCACTTTTCATAATTTTCTCAAGTGTACTTTATTATAATTATTTTTGTGCAAAAATATAAGGTTTCTTAGAAAATCAACTTTAATACTTGAACTTAATCAAATAACTTTCAAATTTTTACGGTTGATAAACATGATTTTTATGAACAATGTGAGATTGATTTTGTTAATTTTTTATAAGTATATAATTTACAAAAATTAACACAATATATTTACATTTAATTAAATATAAAAATTTATGAGATAATTCAATACACCATGTTATTTTTCGTCGACTTCTTTGACCACATGAAACCTACTAAAATTATTCCCATAATTTTCTAAATGATATTTTGATTTAATAATTAAAATAAGCCAAAATAGCCTCCCTAGCTTAAAAACTAGGACTAGAAGCATACAGATGCCCTGTGACCTTGGAAAAATCAGAGAACAACTCCTCTGTGATGAGGAATAAGCCTTAAAATTTCAAGCCATGGTGAACAATGTCTGATTATAATGAATTAAAATACTCCAAAGGGTATTTAATTCATTAAAAATCAGGGAATAAGAAAATAGTTTTTAATTTTAGTCAACATTATTCTCCTCTGATCACTAATGAAGAAGGTATTTTTCTTTTATTTTTATGATTTTTCTAGAGAAATATATGGATTTTTGAAGTTTAGGCATTTAAAATAATTCAAAAATTCATATTTTCCTACTGTGCGGTGCTGACTGAAGCCTACGTGGCTCCAAACTCACATGCGGCGCTCAGCTATTTGATGCTACCCTCCACCTTAGCTGCCATGCGGCCCGCGTTTCATGCCCCAAGAGTCTGTCTGACTTGATCTCCTCAATCCATTGGATACACGCGCGATCGGATGACATCCATTCATCGTCCCCCAAGTGACCTAAAACATAAGCATTCACACTAAATCCTTAAGATCTTGGTCTAGACTCAACCAGATCACATGGGGTTTGTTTCTAACCTTCATCTACTCTATTCAAACTTATCCATACAGTATATATGGTATGAACTATAGTAAATACATGTAATGAATCAAAATAAGCTTAGATTAAGGTTTGGGTTTAATACCTTTGTCTGAGAGGGGAGGCCTCAATCAGATGGTTGTGGTAGCTTTAACTGGGTCCAACAAACCTCCGTATGAAACCTTGTGCCCTAGTAAACTGTCTAGGTATGTTTTCGATCAAACTCAATTTTAGGTGTTGGTCTAAAGCTATCCTAGAGATTATTTCAGATGGGGCTTTTGTGGGGGATCAACTTCTTTCATTGTGGGGATGGTGTGTGCACAATTAATTAAAGTTTGGTGCACTGTGGTGGAGTGGAGAGATCTGTCCTAGTTTTAAGGCAAATTTCAGTGAATAAATTGACTCAAAGGGGTGGCTATCAGTGGCTAAGAGCATGTGGATTGCACTTGGGATGGTTTGAAGAGGCTCGGGTGAGATTTTGGCAGAGTTTCCCTAAGGTTTTAAGCACACCCTTCCTTGGCCGTGGAGAGGTCAATTTAAAGCCATGGTTGCCTGGTGGAGCTAAGGGCTGGGAGTTGGGTGCTAAAGCATGCTGAGGTGGAGGGGAGAAAGGCTCAAGCATCCAATTAGAGTGAGCCGAGTCAGGGGGGTTTTATTTTGGGTTTTGGCCAATGGGGGCACCTTTGAGCTGGTTGTTTCCGGTGGTTGAGGTGGTGGCTGGCTAGGGTATGGTCACTTCTTGGCTCAGGGAGGCCGGAGGGTGCTTAATGATGGTTAAACCCTAATGGTATGCAATGATGAAGAAGATATTCCCAAGTTTAGGCCAAATATGGGGTGAAATCCCTTAAACTAAGGGACCATTAGTCCATAGCTCATCTTGGTTGGCTTAGGTGGGTCTAGCCTGGTTCATAGGGTGTACTTGGTGGTTGTGGTGTCATCAATTTGGTGACTTAGGCATGACTAAGTCAATTTTAGTGAAGGGGCTCAATTTGGGTCAAAATGGCTAGAAGTTGGGTTTGGGTTAGACTAGCAATGACATTGAGCACAATTGATTTATCAATATTGTGTAGATGATTGTCATAAGAGGTTTGGATTTGAATTGGTTTAGAGGTTCAATTTAGAGGATTTTGGGCATTTGGTCAATTTGAGGGTGTTGGGTTAGACTTGGGTCTAGGTTGGGCTATGTCCAAATTGATGGTTGAAAATAGTCTATAGAAATGTTATAACGAGTTTTCAACATTGATTGGGTGCCAATTTTGTGGTTAGGGCATTCAATTGGATGCCATTTGGGGACATAGCCAATTTTGGGCAAATTTTGGGATTTTGAATGTGGGTTGAAATTGAGTAAAATCAAGGCTTCACCAAGACCAATTGAAGGTTTAATTTGATATGTGGGATTGTTATGAAGGATTTAGGATTTAAATTGGGGCAAATTGAGTAGGCTATGAGGTTCAATTTGGTGGGGTTAAGTCATAAAGTCAAAATTGGGGGTTTTGATTTGGATCAAAATTGAGCTCAAAGCATGAGACAATTAGGCTTGAATTTGGTTTGGATTGATCATTTAAACGATAAATTTAGGTTTAGAACTGAAATTGGGGAGGATTGGGGACAAATTGATGGACATTTGAGGTGGATTTGGGGAAATTGGGCCTTTAAAGGCAAATTGGGGCTCCTGGTCAAAATGGTCAAATTGGGTTGAATTAAAGGGTCCAAATTGGTCTTGGAGACATTTGAAGTGATTTTAGAGGTTTTGGGAAAGTTCAGAGTGCTAAAGGTTTTTTTTGTAATTTTGGTAAATTTGGGTGTATTTTGGTAATTTGGTAATTTTGGGTGGTTTTGGGCAATTTGGGTATTTTGAAATGGTTTGAAATGATTTTAAAATATATTTGGGTATTTTGGGTGAATTTGGAATTTTTGGCCAAATTTAGGGTTTGGGGGTGTTTAGGTAATTTGGGTGGATTTAGGGGCAAAAGCCCAAGTTGGATATTTTTGGTAGGATTGGGGTGTCATCCACCATGTGTGAGCTATGGACCAATGAAATTCTCATTTGGGTCCTCTATGTACTGATCTTAGCTAAACCTTAGCCTAGGGCTAGTGGGTCTAGGGGACCATCTACATGAGTCTCCCAAAAGATCAAAGGATCAAAGTCAACAATTTTGGATTAGAGTTGTGAGTGGATATAGGTGATAGTGAGTGCAAGTGAGTGAAATAGCTCCAGATCAAAACCTAGAGTCAACCTTAAGGTCAAACAGTCCTATGGGGACTCTCCTTGAGATCCTCCATACTGACCCCGCCTACTAAGTGCTAGAGGTTATGACCAATATATGGAACTTCAAGTTGATCAAAGAAGAGTTTAGAGTTTCTAATGATAAGGCTTTCTTTTTTAGTTTTCTAAGAATAGCCAACAGGAAAGTCATAAGGCTAGACCCTAGACTAATAAAGAGGGAAAACTAAACCTCAACCAAAAGTGAGGTCAACATTTACGAAGGGCATTACATTATGGAAATATATACCCTCACTAGTTATAAAGGATGTATACTCTACATCAATCGGGTACAACTTTATTTTTTGATAGCTTGAGAAATCATACGTGAAGCTTATCACAGTGTTACCAATAGTTGAGTTTATAGATGCGTCAATCCTCGATAATGGGTAGCTATCATTCGGGCATAAATCATTCAAATTAGTAAAGTATACACATATTCTTCACGTATCATTGGCCTTATACACCATCACTACATTAGAGATCCACATCAGTTATTGTACCTCCCATATGTAGCCTACTTCCTTCAATTTTTAGAACTATTCCCAAATTGGTCCAACCAGATTCATCACAGAGGATCTGATTTTCTACTTCATTAGTTGGACAATTGGATTCATGTTCAGTAAGTAGAAACTGACGTCAGGCAGGATCCCATACATCTATACTTCCAACCAAGCAGAGATATCTCCATGCTTCTGATGGGTCTTGACCATTAAATATAGTAAAAATCATGAAAAATCATGAAAATATAGGTGGGATGGTGTATACGAAATAAGTTCCAGCTTGAATATCAAAGATATTTGATCGCACAGAGTGGATAAGGCATACTAAAAAGGGGTCCACCAATTGGAAAATTTGAGGCCCAATTGTTTGATTAAGAGAATCAGGGCAAAGATTAACCAAGGCAATCAAGCAGCTCTAACCCCAATGGTTTGACCATAAGTAGAATGCAGAGGAATCTAAGCCATTCCCCATGATGATGCCAACCAAGGGAAAAGCTAACACCTCAGGCCCTACAATTCCCTCATAGGCTTTCAACTACCTCCCTAAACATCATCAAGAATTAGTGAGATGAGTCTTAGCCATCCCTCAAGACTTCTTCGTCCGAGAGTGGCTACCTATCAGATTACATTGATTCACCTTTTGTCTGATAGCCTTATTGTGGCCTACTGATAAGAGCTCCTTGTCAGGAATTGATGGCCTGTGCCCAGACTTAATAAACTAGATAGCACAACTTAGTTGACTAAGTTAATCTCTCCGACCCTTTGCCAGTAAAAGTCCAGCCACCATGAAACATCAAGCTTAATTAACCAACAAATTTACCAGATCATGCCAATCATTGGGCCTCCTAGCTTAGCTAATGACAACAACTAATAAGGCCTCATCAGTCTAACCAGTAGAGCCTTAGAGTAGTCAGGATAGTCCCCACTAAAGCAAGGATATAAATGTAATTTCACATATTATAAGGTACTTATTGACACCAAATTTTGTTGTCACACATGTGGGACATTCATTCAAATCTATGAGGCTGTATTCCATTCATGTGTAGCATCTCATAGCCAAGAGATATCTATTGAGACTCCCTTCTGCATGTCAAGGGCTCCAATGCATATGTTTGCACAAGCACACCCATATCCTAATCTTGACACACCCATATCTGGCTTGTGTCATACGCCCCCACACTAGGGGATCAATGCACCTGTGCTTGGTTGTGTGTGGCACCCTCACGCCACAAGCCTAGTGCACCTTGCCCTAACATAGAGGACATGAATAAGACAAGCTTGGATACTAGCGCCCCTGTGTCGGGGCTATGGAGAACCCACACCTGGAAGCTTGAAACCCCTGCTCCAACATGCTCGTGCCCCCACTTGAAACCTAGATGAGGTTAGTTCCCATTTGGTAGGAGCTTGGTGCCTCCGAGCTAGGCCATCTCCTGCTTTTAGTTTATTGGGTCGTTTTCGCTAAATCAAGCTACTATGGGCAAATTTTTGGATTTAAAACATTGTAAAATGATGCCATGGAATGTTTATTAGCTACCCACCTAATATTATAGCCAATTGCATGCTTTCTTCATGACACTTGGATGGGTTTTCATGACACTTGGAGGATGGAATTTGGAAAAGTCTTTTCCCTCCATTACCCTTTGGTCTTTTCAGCCTTTTGAACTTGAGGGGGGCTGAAAGGAGAAGGGTTAGAGTGGATTTATTACAGAGGAGAGCTTGGATAGCATAAGGAGTTTATGGAGAGTTTATTGAAGAGTTTTTGGAGGTAAAATTCTCACCCTTCATTTTCCTTCTCCTCATTCTACCTTCTTCTTCCTTGTTTCCTTCTTTTACTTCATCTTTTTTGGAGTGAGGGAGAGAGGGTAAGTTATTGGGGTGCTTCTTTGGAAAGGGAGATTTCCATCATCATCCTAACACAAGAGGAGCTTGGAAAAGCAAAGAGAATGTATATCCAATTGTCACGAGGGTGAGATTTATTTAAAACTCAATTTTTATTCTCTCTTAGAAAACCTTTTAGGAACAATCCTTACATTTCCTTGAGTGTTTTATCCAAAGCCTTAGCCCTTTGACCCATTTTTAAGACAATTTTGTACTAATCTTACCATTTTGCACAGTAGCTTCATTTGGATCGACATTTGAAGCAATTTAACTTAGAGAATGAAGAAAAAATCTTTTTATCTTCATTCCTTATGTTATGAAGGTTCTCTTCATAATAAATCCTTAATAATATGCCAAGCAAATAGAGTGGTTAACATGAATAGCTTTGTTATCAGTGTATTTATCATTTTTGGTACACCTCTCCATATTTAAGCTTAGATCCAAGTAAGAACATTTATGAAAATTTTGGTTTGTCATCAAATGAGATTATGCTCATTCTTGCTCTTATACATTTTCATCTTTATGTGCATCTAATGTGTGACACATAACATGTAACATTTTTCGAGTAATGCATGAAAATATGTATATTGTTATTTTTTTTAATCACTTTATATTAAAATGCACGTGAAAATTATATTCATATTGATGCATGCATTTCTAAATTTAGCATATAATAATTATATGTCTTAGTGATTATACTTCAGAATGTGTGAAAATAGATTTAACTTGATGCTTGCATGTCCAAATATGCATGAATATATTTTGGATTGATGCTTTTATTTTCAAATGTATAAAAAATATATTTGTATTTGATGCCTATATTGGTGAATTCATTATGTGTGAAAACTATCTTTTGCCAGGATTACTTTTTGGGTGTAGCATTTCACCAATATAGGCATTCAGAGCAATAGGTATATGTAAGAATAATAGTTGAATATACTCATTCAACTATTATTCTTACATATACAATATGAATGAGTATATGTAAGAATAATAGTTGAAACATTTGCATGGTGCAATACATATTGCTTTTGCTTGTCATTTGAATGTGCATTTTGGTTGCCTCTCAAGAAAGATATAATCTCCCTCTGAGTGTCATATACTCAAAGCAACCAAATTTAACATAATATGTGTATGTCATGTGAGTGTAGCATTTCTTTCATTTGCACTTGTACCCTTAGCATTTTTTGTCATGAACATATGTTGCAATATGCTCGTGATGAATGCATGACATGTTGAGATGGCTAGCTCACCTAGCACTAGCCCATCTCTTACATCCCCAACATAGACTGCAACACTTAGTATGCAATTTCATTGTGATATCTGGGTTTTTTGGATGCAGTCATTTTACCTAGTGTGAATGTATCCTCATATTGACCATGTGTTTGCTTTGCTCATGTGTAATTGCTTATGTTGACCTCAATTTTGGTGAGGTTTAAATTCTTTCTCTTAAGACTTAGGATCTAGCTGTAGGACTTTCCTATTGACAATCCTAGAGGACAAGTGAAGGCACCCACCCTACTTCAAAGTTCAAGCCACTTCCTGGCTTTTTTGGAGTCTCACTTAGGTGGTCATAATCCTTCAACACTTAGATGGTTGAAATAAACATTTAAAAACTCAAAAATGAGTTCCCATAGGACTTTAAAGCCTAAGAATACCCTTTATGACCTTGAGTGGCTTGAGCACCTCACACTCACTCCACTTCACTTATACTTCACATCCCCTCAAAAAATTCACCCTAAGATCACCCTAAAATCCTAAATGCACCTCAAACTCATAAAAAACCTAAACCACAAATCCAAATTTTGAATACAATTCCCATGAAAACCAAATTGACAAAACCAAATCAATTTGAATCAAATCCCTCACAACATTCAAAATCAAATCCAATTTACATAAAATTTCACCTCAAATCTAAAATTAAAATTAACTTACATCAAATTCCACATAAATTCAAAGAAGTACCAAATTCCTACTCAAATTTCTCTCATGAAAATCATTAAAATACATTAAGTGTCTCGTGTCATGTGTTTATGAGTTGAATTGAAGTGGGAAATGAGTTTAGGTTATGTCTGAGCTTAATTTGGGCTAAAATTAAGCTAATAACACCACCAATAACACCCAAAAAAACAACCACTTCAATACCACAACCACCCAAATAACACCATCCTTGGACTGTGATATAACCCTGCAAAAACATAAAGAGTACAGACAAATAACACCAAAATACTACCACAATACCCCACAATAAAACACTCGTCACAAAACCACCCGATACCACTCCGTGAAACCCTAATAACACCATAAGACAACTGTAATTCCACCACCAATAACACCATGCCAACGGTACCGCACAACTCCCCATGATAACACCCCCTCGCCATGTAACACACACGCAGTAACGCCTACATTTTCAATTCCTTACCAGTAGCACCTCCAAACTGTGGTGATTCCTACGTCAATACCTCGACCTAGAGGTCCTGTGCCAATAATACCCCAATAATACACCGAATAACACCACCAATAACATCACTATCGCAGTTCAACATCAACACCACCCCAATACAGCCACGGTAACACCGCTAATAATACGTCCCAAATTACATAAAATCTTGATTTTCTTCACATGAAACTGCCCAAACTCTATGCACTCTACACAAATACACTCCCCAAAATGGAAAATGGAGGAATATCTTTCCATTCTTGGCTAAAAGCATCTTACCTCATCCAATGTTTCACTTAAACCAAAATAAAATAAAAAGAATTCCTAATCTCTTGGATAGAGACTTAACCACCCTCTTCCCTAAGCTAATCAACAACCTCAACAATTTTGGAGACCACCCCAAACATGTTTCCATGACTCTATCCCCAGTCAAGTGCAAAATCAATTCAAATTCACTGCTACTACATCTAAACCTTAGACACTTTGTACAAGGTAATTCACTGCACTATTCTCCATCTGTGCGCTCCCTTAGCATGATAACAACCTCTCAAACCTTGGCAGGCTACCTTGGTTGCCGGAAACCCAAAACCGAGAGTCTCCCATAAGAAAAAAATTAAAATTCCACCAATCCTGCTTAGGATCACTCCCATTGGAGCCTTATCTCCAACTCAACACCACATATGCACCATTTTCTACCCCTTGGATTGGCCAGTTGATCGCCAATTTTGGCCTATAAATTCACCACCCTTCACGACCAAGAAAAATTGAGTGTGCACACACCCTGAAGAAGCCCCACCAAATTGATTCCAAAGCCTTCCCATGGCCGTATGAACTTCATCCCCATCATTTTCAGCCCTTCTCCTCCACCTCAAAACCCTAATTTTGAAGCTCCAATCCAGGATATTTTTTTTCCACCAAATCAACTCCACCAAAACTCAAAATTTATTGTCCCAAAAGCTTCCCCGCACATTAAAATCACTCATACAATCAAAATATTACTTTCCCTAGCCTCTACCATAGCCCTAGACCAAACCCGAGTCACCTTTTGGCCGAGTTCATACTTGAACCTGTCGATAGCTCAAATCAACAATTAGAGGAGGTACATGGGAGCAAGTTGAAGCTTCTTAACCTATTCAATCGAGCCCTCATCTATTGAACTTAGGTATAACTTCAAAAATCATATTTTTGTCTCAATTTTGAACCTTTATGAAATGAATGAACATTGCATGTCTACTTAGCCTTATGGAAAGGTGCACCTAACTTAGATGAAGGTGTAGGATCAAACCGTACTTAATTTGGTTGAGTATCGAGTGAGATCTTAGCATTTTAGTGTGGACGATTCTCGGTTTAGGGCTAGTTTAAGGAAGATAACTGGATATCATCCGTTTGCGCATGTATTAAATTAACGATGGAGATCGAGTTGGATGAAGAAATAAAGAATGAACCGCGAGCTGACGTGGCTGCTGCATGGAAGGCGCAACCAATAGAAATCTGCTGCATGGTTTTGGTGGAGTCGTCTAGGTGTTATTCTGGTGTCATGCCGGTGTAATTTCAGTTTTACTCACATTATTTTAAGGGTTTAGTAAGATGAAATTGCGGACTGACGTGGCGGGTGAGGTGGAGAGCAAACCAAATGATGGAGAGACACATGGAGCTTTGGATCTGCCTAGAATGAGGTGGCACCAACATGAATAAGTAGGAAATTAGAGGTTTTCTAAATTAATTAAATATAGAAAAGCTATATAACTTTAAAAAATCATATCTTGGTGTAGAAAAATCATAAAAATAAAGTGAAAATACTTCTATGCTCGGTGAATGCAGGAGAATATTATGGACTAAAACTTACAAACCATTATTTAATATTTAGCTCTTAATTAATCAAAAACTCTAAAGCTTAATTAATCCATAAATATATAAATATTTATCATAATGATATGAAATTTTGATGGCTTATACTTTATGAGCCTAGGGATGTTTTATAATTTTTTAAAGTCAGAGAACACCTCTAGCATCAAAATCCCTAATTATTTAAGCTAATTACACTTGTTTTAATTAAAATAATTATATAAAATAAAATAAAAAATAAAAAAAATTAAAAAATCAAGTTTGGTAAACTCCTTGAGGTTAAGGGCACTTAAAAAAAATAAAATTGAAGTTAAAGTCAAAAATATTTTTTCTAAGTATTATTTTAATTTAAAATAATTAAAAATCATAAAAATAAAAATACATTTCAAAGTGTCACAAAATTTTTCTTGAGTAGAGAAAATAACTTAAAAATTCTCTTAAGAATTTTTTGAAGATATAAAAAAAGGTATTTTAAGTATTTAAATACATTTTTTATATTTTGGATTAAAATAATTATATAAAATAAATTAAAAATGTAAATTCAAGCTCTCTGAGCTTATCAAAGGCAGTGAAGTTAAATAAAAATCAAGTTCTCTGAGCTTGTTAAAGTGAGAGAATTTAAGGAAAGAAAATAAAAAATGAATTTTGAAATTAAAATATATCTTCTATTTATTTATTCATTAAAATTAACAAAAAAAATCATAAAAATTAAAATATAATTAATAGATTCATGAAAATTATCCTAATTAGTCCTCTCACCTATGGGAGCACAATGATATTTTTCTAAGGATAGAAAACATATTTTGGTCAATTAAATTAATTAACATTGAAAATTCATAATTATGGACTAGAATAATTCTTAAAAAAATAAATAAAAATCTAAAAAAATATAAATTCTCCTATGATGTTTCAATTAACTCATGATAGAAGGTCAGTGAGGTTACATGACCATTTGAATTAAAACATGAGAGTTAGGGGGTGTAAACTCTTGGGACAAAGTTGTAATTTTGAAATTTTACACTTTAACCCTAACTTTTAGGATTAAATCAGAGAGAAGGGTAACAAAATTATGATGATTAATTTGTTAAGATGATTGAAACATAAGGGACAAATAGAGTAGAACCTCATTCATAGCATTTTCTACAAAAGGGCAAATTTGTAATTGCTTGAATTGTTTTAAATTGGAAGAAATGAAAATTTGAATGATTCAAAGTGAGGGGATTTAACTTAGGAAGTTTATAACTCATTAAATTGAACCCCCCAATTATCGATTGAACAAAATCAAATCATTTTCATTACAGATCAATCCACTTTATAATTTTTTTTCAAAATTGCAAATTTATCCCTAAACCCAAAGAGCTTAGTTGTGAATAAGGTTTGATCTAATATCACTTAAGAGTTAGTTAATGAATGAAATAGAATAATAAGTGAACTAAAAATATTTGAATCACTATAAGCTTAAACTCAATAGAGGAGTAAGAATGTAAAATTTCCTTAAACATAATAAATACGCCCCTAGAGAAGTTCATCCACATAACTCTTGATTGGAAACTTGAACTTAATCATTTGCCCAATATTCATGGGTTAGTTGAAACATAAAAATGTAAAACAATTTAAAACATCATAATAAAACTCTAACTTAACTCTGGATGATCAAATTAACAGTGTAGTAGGACCGAAATGAACTTAGAATGATCCAAGAGATTTTGAGGTTGCCCAGAGTTACTCTTCAGACACCCTTGAAAGATTTTGGATATTTCACAGGACATTTGGAATTAATGTGATTTGTTGAAGAATATCATTCTTAAAACTTTAGAGACCCACCAAGATATGATGTGGGACCTGTTTAATTAAAACATCAATGAAAACTCCCGTTATAACTTATCTTATAGTAAAACCCAATACTCAAGGGTATGAGTCTTGAATAAAGTGGCTAAACCCTTATGGGAAATTAAGAATATTTAAAATGCCGCATATAGATCATCGAGATGGTGTAATTTTGAAGGTTCTAGTGGTAAGAGTGATGATGAGAATGACATCTAGGTATGTGAGGAGTACTGCATATCCTGAACTTATGAAAGGGTTAAGGATTGACATTACTGCTCCCTAACATTTAGTAAAAAGTTGCCCCTCACTCTTATAAGTAGATGGCAGTCTTAGCCCGTCAGTGTGACAGACTCATGAAGAGGCCAATTTTCAAAATACAGACACATAATATTAAAATGTACTTTTTGAATGAAACTTATATTTTGTTTGACAAAAATGTTTACGAACTCAAGCTATTTTGCATGATAAATTAAAATTTAAAATCTATAATATTTCTTGGAACAAGTTCATGTGTCAGTCACACAAACTAAGTCAGGGATCCCCCATCATGTGATGACCTAGCTAGTAGACTTTTTTTAGGATTCCAAGGCTGTCATTCGATATTACACAAATCTTTCGATCTTCCTAGGCTATTTGCACGACCAGATATTATGCAAATGTAAACACTAAACTCTAAATAAATTATAGGGTTGAAATACTTAAAATTACTCACTCTCAAAATGTAAAGCCAAACAATAGGATAATGTGGGAGGTCATTGAGATCACCTCAAGATCCATGACCCTTCTTTCCACTCCTTTGACTCCAAAATAATTGTTCTTATTTTGAGCCACTTTCACCAAACATTTCCATGTACAACCTTGAAAACTTAACAATGAATTCTTGAAGACAAAACCTCTAATCATTATTGAGAGTTTTCTTAAGTGACTTCAGTCATTTAAGATGTAATTAACTATAGGAGTTTGCCCTTATAAAAAATTAATGAACCCAAGTAATATAAATCTTATATAATCCTCAATATTATGTGAGGAACTTATCAATCATATAAAAGTTTCACAGACCAAACGTATGTCAGAAATTTCTTAGTTTAAGAGTTTGAGTCTACTAATAAGTGATATGTCCTTCCATCTCTCGGGGTGATATATTACTTGTGGTATTGCACTATTGAACTCATTTTTGGTTGAGGTTTAGATTTTCCTCTTTAGTTTTCTAGGGTCTAGCAATAATACCTTCCTATTGACTATTCTTAGAAAACTAGAAAAGGAACCATCACCATTAGAAATTCCAAACTCCTCTTTACTCAACTTGAAGTTCCACATAGTGGTCCTAACCCTCTAGCACTTAGTAGTGGGGTCATTATGGGGAAGCCCACGGAGAGTTCCATAGGACTGCTTGACCTTAGGGTTGACCCTGGGTGTTGGTCTAGAGCTAATGTGCTCACCTCACTCACAATCACTCACATATACAAACCCTTTCTTGACTTTGATCCCTTAATTCTTTCGGAGAGTCATGCAGATGGTCCCCTAAACCCACTGGCCTTAGGCTAGGGTTTAGCTAAGACCAGTACATAGAAGACCCAAATGGGGTTTCCATTGGTCCATAGCTCATTTATGGTGGTTGGCACCCCAATTCTACAAAAAATACTCAACTTGGCATTTTTCCACTAAACTCCCCCAAATTACCTAAGTACCCTTGAAACCTAAATTTGGCCAAAATTCCCAAATTTACCAAAAATACCAAAATTTGTTCAAAAATCATTTCAAACCTTTTGAAAACATTTAAATTACCCAAAATCACCAAAAAATTGCCAAATTACCAAAATGCCCCTCCTTAGCCCAAAATTTCAAAAATTCCCAAAACCTTCTAAATATTCTTAATTTCATTTTTCTCAACTACAACATGACCCAATTTGACCATTTTGACCAAAACCCCCAAATTGCCTTTAAAAACCCAATTTCCTCAAATTTATTTCAAATGTCCATCAACTTGGTCCCATTGTACCCCAATTTTAATCCTAAATTCAAATTCACCTTCCATATGATCAATATAAACCAAATACAAGCTCAATTGGCCCATGCTTTGAGCTCAATTTTGATCTAAGTCAAACCCTCAATTTTGGCCCTATGACTTGGTTCCACCAAATTGAACCCCATTGCCTACTACATTGGTATCAATTTGAATCCTAAACTCTTCATAACAATCCTACACATTGAAATTGACCTTAAATTGGTCTTGGTGAAGCCTCAATTTCATTTAATTTCAACCCAAATCCAAAAATCCCCAATTTTGCTTGAAATTGGTCATGTCTCAAAATTCTACCAAATTGATTGCCTTAGCCCCAAAATTTCCACTCCATTCCTTCATGAAAAATCTTAATAACATCTCCCTTGATAATTTGGACCATTTAATTGAGCCAAATTCCAAGCCTAGCTCAACCTAAGCCCAATTATAGTTCAACATGCCCAAATTGACCAAAATCTCAAAATCATCCAAATTGAGCTTCCAATTGAACTCAAAATTACTTCAATACTTCACCAAAAATCTTCATTATAATCATATACATAATTTTGATCAATCAATGTGGCTCAAAGTCATGGCTAGACTAACCCAAACCCAAGCTTTGACCCGTGCACTGAAATTGACCTAGCCATGTCAAATTGGTCAAGGCAAAGCCACCACAGCCAAATTTTGGACCTTATTGACTAGGCTAAACCCCATGGAACCACCCAAATGAGCCAGGGACCAAAGAATCCCCAAATCAAGGGATTTATTTCCAAAATTGCTTAAGTTTAAGGTATTTTTGCCAAGACTAAACACCTGCCCAAATAAATTGTTGTGACAGATTCCCCCGGCTCACTTGACCTCATGGTCACCTCCCTTAGCCTTGCAAACCGGTCTAGTCACTGGAGGAGACAAAACTGTGAGCCACCCTCAAGAAATCCAAACAAAATTCAAACCTAAAGGCCACCTCATCTCATTTGAAGTTTAGAGCCTCTCTGCCCTCCACGTAGGAAACACTTTGCACCCATACATAGGACCACAGAGCCACCCTAAGCCTTTTTTTTATAAAAAGCTCCATCTCCATGGCCATGAAGGTGTGCTGAAATTTTCTTAAGGATAGCCTCTCAAATTACTTTTGGAGCTTCCTTGAGACCTCCACAGTGCAATCCAACCACTCCATTGCCCTAATTCCCCTTGTCGGATTTCAATTTTGGAGCTCAAGTCCCTGCCAGAGATAGGACATTCTCCACCACACCTCCGAAGTGCACCAAATCCAAATTAAACTCACTCACACCATCACCACACTAAACTAAGACAAAGCCCTATCAAATCCCCCTCATACAGAGCCTCTAGGATAGCTCAAGACCAACACCCAAATCCAGCCTTGATCAAATTTGGGTCTAAACCCTTCATAACGACCAGAGACTCAATCCTTAGCATCCTTGAACCTCCATGAATGTGCCGAGCACCTCTGATTGAAACTTCCCTTCTCAGAGCAAAGGTATTGAACTGAGTCCATAGGATCAGACTCGAGGTCAATTGGTATGGATGTGTTCATATGGATGTTTTTACCGTATGGATGTGTTCGTTACACTTAGACGAGTCCATAGGATCAGACCCGAGGTCAATTGGTTGAGAAATGAGTGAGATCTTAGGGTTTTAATGTTAACGGTCACGGGTTAGCCTATTTGGGGATGATGACGGGGAGCCGTCCGATCGCGTGTTTATCTCATCAACGAAGGAGATCTAGTCGGATGAACTCTCGGTGCATGAACCACGGGACGCGTGGCTGCCGAGTTGGATGGTGGTGCCGAACCAAAAGATGACGCGTGGAGCTTCGTAGACGCCTAGGATGAGGTGGCGCCGCACGTTTAAATAGATAAATAGGGATTTAAGTAAATAAAAAAATGATCCCTAACTTCAAAAATCCATATCTTGGTGTAGAAAGTCACAAAAATAAAATTAAAATACCCTCTTGCTTAGTGAAAAGAGGAAAATAATGTGGAAATGGTTTAAAATTTGCTTGATGCATTTTTTATTTTTATTTAATTAAACACTATATTGAGTCTTTTGATTCCCCATGCATGTAGACATTTCACCATGACTTGAAATTTTGACATGTTGTTGCCTCTGTCTTGGAAAACATTCCTTGATTTTTCTAAAGTCAGAGGAAACCCCTAGACAGAGATCCATATTTCTCAAGTTTATGTCTATTATTTGCATTAATTAGTCATAATAATTAGCATGTTACTTAAAAAATTTCAAGAAATTTTTGAAAGGTTTATTATAGCCAGAGAAACCTTAAAAAAATATTTCATGGGCTAATTCATTAAGAATACACCTAATTTTCACAAACCCTAAAATGCAAAGAAAATTAATTTTGGGAAATAAAAACATATAAATAACTTAGATTTTAATCTCCAGTATAATTTTAATTTCAGATAACTCCCATAAAAATTTCAAAATATTTGGAGCTCATTTAATAACTCAAATTGATTTTCTAAGTTAAATGTTATTTTTAACACTAAAATAATTTTTAACAATTAAAATATAACTGAAAAAATTATAAAAATTAGTTTTTGGAGTTCTCTGTGATCAGACAAGTTTTCTAAAAATAAATTCTTAATTAAAATAAAAATTCTATCTTTAAACCCTTTCTTTAATATTTAAATAATTAAAAAATGATAAAACACTCAAAAATAATAAAATTCATGAAAAAATTCTAAATTGTTTACTAAGCACTTAGGAATAATTGGAATATTTTTCTGATTTTCAAAGTGAAGATATTGAATTTTGAAGCTTAAATTAATTTTTAAAGACTAAAAATGGATTTTCACTAAAATAATTCTTAAAATTCAAAAATAAATCATAAAAATGTGAAATATATTTCTTTAGGTTTCTTAATCTTAGAGATATTTAATAAAAATATAAAATTTAATTTTAAACATTTAAAATATTTTATAATTAATAAATGCTTCAAAATTTGAAATAATTATAATAATTAAAATAAAACTCAAAAAATCATGAAATTTGGTATAATTGTTTATCTAATCTAATTCTACTTCCAGTAAAAATTTAAATGGATTAGGCTTTACCTTGGTCAAGTTGTTGAATTTTCTTTGAAAAATCTTATTCTTGCATATAAATAAATATATAAATTAAATTAAAATGTGAAAAATTACATTTTCTTCTCTGATGTCCAATGAGTGAGGTGGTATGCAAATTCCAAAGTCATTTGAATTAAATTTGATAAATTATGAAGTGATAGAGCCTTAGGGGCAGAAGTGTAATTTTAGAAATTTAGCCTTAATTAACATTTAGGCTTAATTCAAGAAAGGGAAATGGGTAACCTTTGATCCTAATCAACATATTTGGATGATTGAAACACAAGGGATTAATTGGTAGAAACCAATCTCCTTTTTCTTAATTAAAAGGATAAATTTGTAGTTTCTTTAAATTATTAGAATTCATAAGTCTAACCAAATTAAATGATTCTAGACATAGGGTTATGATTTTGGGTGTTGATAATTTACTAATTTAACACCCCTATTTGATGTTCAAATGACTTTAAAAAATGAATCATCATCACTTAAATTCAATCTCTTTCAAAATATATAACTAAGACATCTATCAAAAGTCTAAAGGGCTTAGTAGTGACCTAAGCTAAATCAAATATGGTTAAATGAGGATTAAAAAAGTGAACGTAATTAAAAATCGAACACCTTTGAAACACTACAAGCCTAAATTAAAAAATTGGCGAAGTGTCATAGTAACATTAACTTGCCCCTTTAAGGATCTTATAATTCTCAAATTGAATTATAAGTGATAATCACCCTACTCTCAGGGATAATTGAAACATCAATGTTCATTGAGCATTAAAGGTATTTACAGGATGGGTTATTAAGGAACATAATAAGTTTAAAAAGAGCTCGAGACTTTTCACCTGGCATTGAGAGCGAAACATGGACCTGCTTCTTTCTCTGGATCTGTTGGATATCTTGGAGGTCTACTAAACTTAATATGTTTTGCTTAACAAAAATCATCCTTAATCAAATTAATTGAGGCCCACCAAGATATAACCTAGGGTTGGGTAGATCACTAAAGCCTTACTTTTTTGCTTCATATAGATGCTCTCACATGCATTTTGAGTTTCAAGTGGTGGAACCAAAAGACTCACTAGGTACACTCATTATAGTTTACAATGTCATCTTTCTTATACTTCCATACTGTACTTTTTAAGCTTATAAAAATTACATGCTAAACAACAATGTCACCCTGCATGAAAACCAAAGGTGTTAGGATAGCCACAAAACCAAAATCAACATTAAAATCAACCAAGATAAAATTCACCCCCATAACATTTAAAATATAAGATAACTCAAAATTTAATCAAAAATATCATGAAACAACAATTGCAACCAAATTAAGACGTCTCTATTGGATGATCGGGAATCCTTAGGAGGAGGTAACCTACTGTTGCTAATGAGGTTTCCCATGGTCTAAATAAAAGTACGGAACTCATTAAGTTGAGTTTAGTAAATTCATTTGAACTAAGTGAATCCAATATAAAATAGTGGTACTGGAACGAGGGAACCGTATGATCATAACCGGTGTCACTCTAATCTACTTTAACATGCCCTATAACATTTAAAGAACTTCAACCATAGGGTCATCTGATATGACATCATAACTTGACACCCTAGAAAACTTAAACTCGTTATGACAAGGAGCTTGGAGCTAGCATGGTGGGCAGCACGACCATCTCCAACAACAAAACTTGTCTTACCCAGCTAAACCAATTTCCTTAGAATTAAACAACCAAGCCATAGGATTTTGAGGTAGTTTGCTTATGCAACGTAAATCCTCACCTTATCTTTAGGCCTTTGTACATCTCTGTTATACAATATAAGCCCCAAATCGTCTTAGGATTTCAAGGTTGTCATTCGTTACGGTCTAAATCCTCACATCTTCTAGGCTATTTGTGTGATCATTTCACACAAATGTAAGCCCTAAACAAATAAAATTTACAGGATGAAACACTCAAATAATTTGTCCTCAAAACTGAAGCCACACAACATGATAGATTGGGAAGTCACCGAGGTTCTCATTCAGATCTATGACATCCCCTAGTTCTTCCTTATTTGGATTCTACAATAAAATGTTCTAAATTTGAGTCAATCCCTTTTCACACCTCTTTGTTCGATGTCATTGAAAGGTCCTATCCTTTTGAACTCCTTAAAGAAAATATTCCTTGTTTTTTATCTAGAGTATTCTTAGGTGATTCGATTATCTAAAATGTAATTAACTATAGGGGCTTGCAATTATAGAAAGCTTGTCCGAACCTAGCTTAATATAAACCCTATTTAATTCTTCATATTAAATAGGGGAAATTGTAAGCAAATAAAACAGTTTCGCAGACCAAACGGATGTCATATATTTCTTTGTTTATTTGATCGAGCCTCATCTTCAAGTCTTATGTTTATCCTCTGGGATAGATACAGAATTAGAGGTATAATGCTCTTTCATTTAAAATACAAATAATATAGGGTCAGTTTGATTTCATATTTTTCTAATATATATATATATATATATATATATATATATATATATATATATATATATATATATATATATAAAAA
>JXCR01089981.1:101211-127126 GCA_002079205.1 Phalaenopsis hybrid cultivar
ATGATAGGAAGAATTAGTGCATGCGTAAATTATAATAATAGGATAGAAGAGTTTTATTATAAATGTTTTTTTCAACTTTATCTGATAATAAAAATAATATTTTTTTTATCATTTACATATTTTTGGTCTAGAGGCGACATGAAATGAACATCCCTCATTGGTAAAATCAACGTTTTGGACGCGATCGCGTTCGTTTCATCACTCGGAGTCGTTATGGTGACCTTCTGATGATCGGATCAAAAATCTATCAAATTTAATTTTCGTTAAAGTTTTGGTTCACAATCGAGCGTTTTGGAAATTGATCATGGTGAAGAAATTTGAAATCAATTGGGGCAAATTGGGGTAATTTGCAAAGTTTAGGCACTTCGGGCAAAATTAGGATTTTGGTCAAAATAGGTTAATTTCATCAAGTTAGACTGAATGGATGGTCAAGAATTGGTTTCAGGGGTGTTTGAAATGATTTTGGAGGATTTGAGAATTTTTTGAGCCATGAGTGACATTTTGGTAATTTTGACCAATTTTGGTCAAAGTGGTCAAAATGTTGATTTAAAGGCTCTTGGTGGTTCATGAAAAAATTTAGAGACAAACGACAGTGTCCGGGGTCATTTTCGATCAATGTGGAAGGTTTTATGATCCCCAATGTATTTTTTAAGTATTCGTTATTTTAGTGTCGATGTGCCAAAAAGTTGTCCAAAAGTATGACAACATTATAGTCAAAATTCTCAGGAAGACATAAGGAATGATTTGGCGTGAATTTTAGGACTTATTGGTGACTCTAGAAAAGTTTGGTAAATTGCGTATTTTGGGTTTCCCGGGGTATTTTGGTAATTATTGAGAAAGTTGGGTATTTTGCAATTTTTGGGAAAATTGGGTAAATTTTATTTTCTTGTTATATTGGGATATCAAAGATAATATACCAAACTCACTTGTCTTGCTTGAATTAAAAGATCAAATTTAGAACATCTTCTATTCACTTAACTTCTATGATATCATATGGTTGGCTTATCTTCTTTCATGATTAAGAATATAGTCAAACCAATCATAGTTGAACATGAATATGCATCTTGTGGAGCCAGGATATTCTAAGCAAAAAACCTCTTTGAGAATCCCATAAAAATCTATTTCATCATCTGATTTATTACTTGCTTTAATATAAACACAAAAATTACTAGTTTTTTCCTTTTGACTAAGATATTGTATGAAATTTATAGTCATTTACATCATAAATTTACCAAATTCTTACAATGTGATTAGTCTTCAATTAAGTTCTATTAAGCCCTAATATGTTACTCCATTGCTCCAATTATGAATCAATGAATTCATAAAAAATTGTGTTTTTATTATTTCATTTTAAAATATCTAAAAATAAATGTGTGAGATGTGTAAAACTTATTTTCCTTGTAAACCATTGAAAGAAATTTTATCTCTATCTCTTTACTTATAATATCTTCTTCATGTGAATTTAAAAACTAAATAAATAAGTTGTTCAAACAAGAGAAATCTATGAATTAAACAATAATTATATTTGAATAAAAAGGGTGAAGAACTATAAATAAACAAATTATCTTATTGAATATAGGATTGAATTTTGTCACAATTGAGAAGAAGATAAAAAGTTGCTGCTCAAATTCCAAATTACTGAGATAACATGATGTACACCTCTCTGATGCTTCACTTAACTACTGAAAAATAGAAAGTGTTTGGAGAGATCCCACACCTAGTATTGGTTCTTTAGTGGGTTCCTCTTGCCCAAAATTGTAAGAGCAAAATGTTATAGTCTACCATAATAAATATAACTCACATATTAAGCCTTTTGTTTGAGTTTTACTCTTCGAAGTTTTGTTTAGTTTATTTTAAAATCTATGAATTAATTGTTATATAACATAATTTATTAGTGTTTTTGAATAAGTAACAACATAATGTATGAGTTAATATCTCTCAAAATAGATACATCTAGTGATGCTGTTCCTAACCGCTAATTATTGCCTTTTATAATATATGTACCGATAGATGCTCCATAGGGTTGAAAAACTAGATGAAAATATTATTTTAAACTTGCACATTGTTACTGGAATATTTACTTCTATATATCGTATGTCATTATGTATTAAATGAGCTGCAAATAAATCCAGTCCCAAGTTAAGCTGCACATAAAGCCAAACTAAACCAAGTAAGACTAGTTTAACCCCAATCAAACTAAGTCAACCTGGGTCAATCCTATTAAATTTTGTTTGATTTAAACAAGTTTAAGGATAATTTAAGGAAAAAATAGCCTAACTTAGGTTAACTTGGAATACCTAGAGACTCAGCTTAGATCAGTTCAACCCAACTTGAACAAATTTAAAATCAACTTAGACATGGGTGACTGAAAGTTAAGGAGTGTTTGACTTCTGTTTTTGTACGAGAAAAAAAAACACACAGCCTTAGCCGGGGATAATTGGGGCCAAGGTACAAACCAACCAAAATGAATCGACGTAAAATATCTTTCGGTCACTTGTGACTAATCAAACCATAAACCTCAATGACTCTGAGGTAACGGAACCATGAGATCTTGATAAGGTCATTCCGAGTAATAACAATAAAACACAAAATGACCAAACAAAAAAATCTAATCGACTAGGAAGTCTTAAACAACCTAAAATTTTGAACCCCTAAAATTTGAAAAAGACATTGAAACGTAAATGAAACCCTAATGAATAAAAACCACCCAACACAACTAGAACCCATGTCACCCAGGTTTACGAAGATCTCTTGGAAGACAGAACTCATGGTTGCTAACAAGAATCTTCCAATCAGAGTAGGTTTGATTAACTCTCAGAATAAGTAGATCAGAGAACCTGACAACCTCGAGATGATTGAAAGCCATTGGCGTCTTAACCTGGTTCTCTAAAATAAATATAAAAACTAACCAATTAAATCAAAACATATTTTGTGCTAACTTTGTTTTGCAGGGTTATTGAAGACGAAACCTATACACTTTAGACCTATCTACGCGAAGTCTACTTCACAAAAGCTTTCCCATGTGTTTCTTTTGTTTGTCCTTACCATTATATGTCTTGGCCCTCCGATCTTTTCTCTCTTCAGATCAACCACATGATCAGAGAGAGTTATTCAGAGAGGGAGCTAGATGACGGGAGACAAGCTGTCGACTCTACGACAAAGACACGATGACGACGGAACGACGATGACATCACATTCTAGTGGCGAGGGCAATGCGACCACAACCAAGAGCATGCAATTAGCAACTAGGAGTAGAAGAGCATGCAATTAGCAACTAGGAGTAGGCAATTGACAATGAAAGGCAAATGATCGATGGCAATCGATAGAAGCAATGGATGGGCGGGGAGCTAATGGCGATGGCAAGCTGATGGTTGTCGACAGTAATCACAGTGACAATTATGTGCGGCAATGGGTTGTTCGTAACGTGCAAGCAACGACAAACTAGTTATCAATAAGTTGTGATGAGTAGTAATTTATAGCCAACTTCAATGACAACAAAAAGCAACGACATTCAAATTCCATAAAATTATGCATTTAGAATCCACCCAATTCCAACGATTTCCATATGCATTGCATTTAAAATTCTTTCAACCAAATGCATAATTTTTTAAAATCTCTGTAATATATATATATATATATATAATACGCTCATTTCACAGCCTACCAAATAACTGCTAAATCGATAGACTATAGTGAAAAGTCTTATTTTATATTAGCTTCAAAAGTAATTCGACATTGCCATATTAAATGACTAAATAATATTATCGGACAACACATTTAATAAACTCAGGAAAACTAATAAAAGAAGACATTTTTATGGACCGACGGTATGCCTTTACCATGAAGACTAAGATTTCACATACACATTAATCTTTATAGTTATTTTAAGACAGCTAACATGTTTGTTTAATATATTTATTCCATGCTTTTAATTTTTATTTTTAAAAATAAATAAATTTATTTTTAAAAATACTTAGAACACCTAAAATTCATTTTAGATGTTTTTAAAGACAGCCAACTATATTATAACAGAATAAAAATGTTTCATTCCAAGTAAAAATATAAATTAAATAAAAAAAATAATCAAAATAAAAAAATGATTGCAAACAGCAACTTGGCAACTTATATAAAACCACCATTTACAAATAAAATGATGCAGGTCCTATCAAAACAAGGTCTAACTTGGAATAGCTTTACATAATGTTTCAATATAATATCATACAATATAATATCATAGAAGAGGCAATGTTCAAAATTTAAATCCATTGTCTAAGACTCATAACGCAATCTCACAGGATAAAATGCAAGCTTAACATAATGTCACCATAAAGGCACACTGATAAAGGTTGTCATCCTCCACAGGCCATGGAAAGGAACGACTTGTTAAAATACAGTGCAGAACCTACAAGGCTGCTTTCGATACAAAGCTAGACTCCAAGGACCAATATGCTGGGTACGCCCAACAAGAATTTGGATGCATTCAACTTTTCTGCAGAACAGATACCAAATTCCAGGACATCGGTTGAGCTCAAAACACAGACTAGGGACACAGGCTCTCCATCGGCCAAATTCAAGATCTGATACTGATTCCAATTTTTTCAATAACATCAAAACGATGAGGAGAAAAGTTGAAAGTGCTCACAAATCAGCTCAGCATATGGGAAAACATTGCGCGATCATGCTGCAGACAACTCTTTTGATATCATGAATGTTAACTTGAGAATATTTTCATGGAAACGTATCTTCAGCAAAAGACGTGTTTCAAGGCTATTTTTTAGATTTGTTCTCCATGTCCTCAACCATGCTTCCTTTCCCACTTCCCCTCACGCCTCCCTTCCCTCTCTCTCCTTTCCATGATTTGCCTCGACTTGCTGCCTCTTCTTGATGTCGAACTAAATCCACTGGCCAACCCGTCAAAGGCTAGAGATAATTCAGGATCACCAATGCTATTTGCATCACCTGAATCCCTACTTCCCTCGAGATTGTCTTCAAAAGTAGCATTGCTGCGTTCGACGAGTCTGTCCCTTTGCTGCAATATAGTTGGAGGCTGATTTGAGAAGGACCTCGAGCCAGAGAGAACCATTGATGGTGTGGATGATGCGTTGAAGGAGGAACCAGCTGTTTGTACTGAGCTAACGGTGTCATGACCTCTGCTAGCAGGTCTTAGACCCTCAAGTCCTGACCTCACATTGTCACGTTCCCGAAATTTTTCCCTCGGCCGACTGTAAAATAGAGATTTATACATGAGACCAAAATAAATAGGAAAGATATTAATGACAGAATTTATAAAGAGACACACAGAAATCTAAAACAATTGAATTAAAGCAAAATGGAATTCTTCACTAGAAATAGATTAGATTTTTGGTGCTGTTTGCATCAACGTAGAGAAAAATCTATGCTTCAGAAAATCCAAATATGACACCAATAGAACATTCGATGTGCCATGTAAGTTAAGATCCAAAAACATAATAGAAAATTTGGAAGATAAATTAGATGCTGGAATGAAACTCAAAATTACAGGCATGTAGAACAAACAGGACTTTTTTTTTAACCTGATGTTATTTAAAGAACCATTTTGACCGAAATCTCATCAAATAATTGTAAAATCAATTGTGCAAATTCCAGTTAGTTATTTTGTTGGATGACAGAATTCATGAAGGAAAAATGTCAAACATGAGAAATATGTAGTGATTTGTCATATCTCAAATACCTAAAAAAGCTCAATGATTTCAAACAAACCCAATTGCATTATGAAATTTGTCTAGCAAAAAAGGGAATGTATTATTCAGCTAAAAATGTAAAATCAAACTAAAGCAAAATTTTTGGACTATCTTGTTTGGGTTTGAAATTAGCGGTCAAAATGTTTGGTTTTCATCAGTGAAGTAATTGGTTTTAGATATTTAGATCAGTTTGTGAATCAAAATTTTGGAAAAAACCAAAAGATTGACTAAATAGTGATAAATTACAGCTCATTTTGCAGTTCACATTTTTTATTTCATTTCATCTTCTTAATTGGAACATCCGCGTACGTTACTGTAGTTTTTAGAAGGAAAATATAATTATTCTTTTCAATTTCATAAGAATGTTTACAAAATAGATGGCGAAGGATGATCACAAAATTAAGAAAACCTCAAAACTCCAATGCTAAAAAAAAGAAACAAAAATGAGAAATTATCAACAGTAGAAAATTATAAAAATAGAAAATACCTAAAATAGAAAAACATTAAAATAAAAACTTCCTAAATATTTGACACCCCATCATGTTGAAGCATATATATTTATCATACCCAGCTTGCTTAGAAAGTGCTCAAAACTATGCCTAAAGAGTCTCTTGGTGAATATATTTGCTATTTGTTACACAGGATAAAAGATATGCAAATAGCACCAAAATCAAAGTGCTCAAAATCTTCTTTTTTATGAATTATCCGTTAATCTCCACATGCTTTGTGTGATCAGGCTGCACCGGATTTGCTTCTTAGCCCAACTTTCTTACAAACTGCTCAAAACTATGCCTAAAGAGTCTTCTGTTGAAGGTATCCGCTATTTGTTACATAGGATAAAAGATATGCAAATAGCTCCAAAATCAATTTTCATATTTATGAAGTATCTATTAATCTCCACATGCTTTGTGCGATCATGTTGAACTGGATTTGCATTTTATGGAAGCCTTATTTTCATAACACAACACCATTGACATCTTTATCGAGATCCGTAGCATTTCAAGAATTCTCTTCGACCATAACATCTGACATACACCATTAGCTATATCTTTATGCTCAACCTCGACACTACTACTCGCAATCACATTTATTTTTTCACCATGTAGTTAAAAATTTTCCACATAAGTATGGTATCCAGACAAAGATTTCTTGTCAATACTGAGCTCACTCAATTTGCATCAGTATATGCATCTATGTTTTGTTGTGATCTTCTGAAAGAGTATGCCCTCGCTTGGTGCAATTTTTATGTATCTGAGAATCTTATTAACAGCTTCAAGGTGTTTCTTATAGGTTGAATGCATAAATTTACTTACCATACTGACATTTAAGATAATATCTAGCCATGTAAAAGTATATCAACTTTCACAGAAAATTTTGATATATGAACTGTATTTACTGGATCACTTTCCTTCCCATCACCTAATTTATGATTGAGATCAATTTAAGTGTCTGCTAGCCTAGACCAGCTCATCCCAATTTACTTAAGTCTTCCATTGGAAAACAACAATCCCTTTCTTTGATTGAGCAACATCTATGTTAAGAAAATATCTCAGAGAACCTAAGTTCTCAGCACTGAAAAACTAATGAGAGGGAAGTCTTCAAACTGAACACCTCATATACACATCACAGATGAGAACTATATCATCCACATACACAATCCATATTACTATCCTTCCATACAACCTTCTTGTCATTGAGTATACCCCTGACATTTAACAAACAAAGTAAATTTTTCAAACCATGCTCTCGGTGACTACTTCAATCCGTACAAAGACTTTTTTAGTTTGCACACCTTTGTACCAAAATTTTCACTAAATCCTAAAGGTGCGTCAATGTACATTTCTTCCTCCAAGTCCCCATTGAGAAATTCATTTATTATATCTAACTTTTGTAGGGGCCAATCAAAAATAGTTGTAGGTGATAGAAAAAATCTATAAGGTTTTGTTTTGTGGCTGAGGCGAATGTCTTTAAGTAATCAATACCATATATCTGAGAGAGCCCATTGGTAACAAGTTGAGTTTTGCACCATGTTAGAGAGCCATAAAAATTAAACTTTATTGTAAACACCAATTTGCACCCTAAAATTGTCTTTCCTGTAGATAAATCAACAAATTCTGACGTGCCATATTTCCAAGAGGTTTCAACTCCTCAAAGACAACATCCTTCTACTTAAAAAACTTTTAGAGCATCCTACACAGTATTTGGAATCTTCATACAAGATAATTGTGAGATAAAAGTACAAAAAATGAGTGAGAAGTTTTCATATGACATATAATAGGACAATGGATATTTGGTGCAAACCTCACTCCCTTACAAACGAAAATAGGAAGACTAAATCATTAAACCTGAAATTAAAACTAGACAGATTCAGGACTAGAAGACTCGTGAATCAAAGAATGAAGTGGATTGAAAAGGGGGTGAAAGCTCAAAGAGGGTATTGCATTAATGGTTCATGAATTCTGGGTAGTGCAAATGATTCGTAGACCCTTTCTTTTGACTTTTCCTCTGGCGTGAGTAGACAATATCAAATGGTACCAATATCGTAGTTTTTTTCTATTTCTTCTTTATTAGTTATAGAATTATGAATATCATGAGATGACACTATACGAAAGTCAGAATCGTCTTCATTCTCTAAACGTCTCAGCCCATTTTCCCCATATATAATATAGATCAAGATGAAGAATCAAGATTGAGGAAGTATTATTTTGTGCATCGTCGGTTTGAAAAAATATCCTTAAAAATAGTAGTCAAATCTTTGTTTTGTACCCTTTAAAGATAATGCGTTAAAAAAGCTATAATTCAAAAAATATGATAGCCATGATAACATAGTATTTTAAAAATAGGACAAAACATCTATAACCCATTTAAGTGAGATCATAATCTACAAACATATGTTTTTACTTGGGGTTTAAGTTTTTTCTTAATTATGATTATAGAAGTGAACAAATACAATACACTCAAATATCTTTAAATGTAAAGAAGACGAGAGTCAATTTGTTGATTAATCTTACAAAAATTAAAACGAGTTTCAAAATTTAGAATCTTATTGAGTACTCTATTTATAAGAAATGTAGCAGAAAGAACAACTTCACAATAAGGATATTTTGACACTTGATTGGTAAACAACACTGTCCAAGCTATTTCCAGTAAGTGTTTGTTCTTTCTTTTGGCCACAACAATTTGTTGTGAAGTATCGACACAAGAGATTTGATGAGTTATTTCTTTTTCAAAAATAATTGACCCAAAATATTTTGAAATATACATGGTAATTATAACTCTGTAATATTTGAATATTTTTTCCAAAATTATGTTCGTATTATGGTGTAAATGTTTTAAGAATTATTTCTACCTCAAATTTTTCTTTCATTAAAGAAACTCAACTTAATCTTATATGATCATCTGTAAATGTTCCAAATGTCTCTATGAATCAAAGTAAACTATGCAATTGGTTTGTGATTTATGGAGGAAAAGAAGCACGATGATGTTTTGCAAATTGAGAAACTTTATATTGAAAAGAATAAATTTTTATTCTAAAATTAACTGAGAAACAAGTATTTTAAATACTGAAAAATTAGAATTGCCTAACCTATAATGCCATTAAATAATATCAGTCATTGGAAATAAAAAATATAATTAAAATAGTACTTTGATATTTTCTATTTCAGCCAAGTCCATCTTTAAAATAACATTCCATCTTTTTCATTAATAGTGTCAATCATCCTCCCAGTGATCAACCGTAAAGCTGACAACAAGAAGGTTAGAAATTTGTTTTACACTGACGGTCACAGATAATTTTACTAATGAACAAGTTACAAGACAAATTGAGACAAGGAGGACAACGTAAAGAATTGACTACGGAGTAAGTCGAACATTTCCTATCTTAACAACTATTGAGAAGGAGCCATCAACAATTTTGTACTTCATTATATGCACAAGATTTATAGATGAGAACAAATTAGAGCAATAAGTTATAGATAAGTTGCAACAGAACCAACTATCCAACAATAAACAAAATTAGGAATAATACCTAGCACCGTAACTAGAGAGTTAACCTTCCATACTAAATAACAAAACAGAGTCCAGTCAATTTTGGAGATAGAAGCAATTGTTACAGGTGCTCTAATTGTTTCTTGGTAAAAGGGATTGCATCCAAGTTTGGATAAGGCTCCTTAGCTTCTTCAGTAGTGGCTTGATAAACTCGACATTTTTGTTTGATTTTGATTTTCAATTTACAAGTTTATCGTGAAGCTTCCAACATGTCTCCTTTGTATGTCATGATTTCTTTGAAAACCACACACCAAGATTTCTTTCGCCCTTTATTATCAATTAAAAACTTCTCTCATAGAGGACGGTGGTTTCCTTTAGAGAATGTGACCTTGGAATTCGTCTCTGATTAAGGTCAGCTAAAAATATGTAGACCCAATCATTTTTCACTCTTCTTATGATGAGCATACTCATTAGAATTCTTCTAAACTTTATCATAACATTGATCAAGCTCTAGCCATATTGCTACTAACTCATTATAAAAGGTAGTAAAATTACAGTTATTATGCTTGGATTTCCAAGTTCAAGCTCTCAATTAAAAATTTGGGAAGAATTCTTTGTGTCTAAATAAAGATCTCGAACGGCCTCAAAAATATCTTGAGCAGTAGGAAGAAATATGTGAGGCATTTTGAAGTTTTGATGGCAGGATTCATGGAGTTGAAGAGCTAAATCATAACAAAATAATTTTCGAATAGTAATTTTTTAAAATTAAGGTCACTAAAAAAAAATTCAAAATTTCAGTAGTTAAATGCCATATTTTGCCTCTCCGGCCAATTGCTACTTTTACAGATTAAGCCCACTTGAGATAGTTATATCTATTGAGTTTTATAACTCCAAGATACGGGACTAAATTATGAGAGTAATAATCAACAGATACATGCATGATGGGGGCAGCAGAGTGAGGTGAAATGGTTTTGGCATTGCTGGAACCGATATATGAGGTAGAATTTCTTCGAACATCGGTAATTATCACTGAATTCTACGACATCATCAGAATCAAAGGGGAGAAATGGAATAGCAAAGACTACTTCGAAAGCAAAAGCACTATCAGTGACTACCTTGAGGAAAACACACGCAGCGCTTTGATCACTATCTCAATTGCGACGGAAGATCCATCACATGTTCGATTGTGACGGGAAAGACGAAAGTAGCCTCCAGGAGCTCCTTTGATCACGCCTTCGAAGCGTCTTCAAGAGACTACCGCATCATAAGCGAAGGGTCACAAGCGACGCCTTCGGTGAGCTATCACTTCGCAAGCATCCTCGATCACATGTTCCCCGCAAGAAGTTCCAAAAAAATTTAAGTCGTGAGTGGGATAAAGTTGAAGCTTCAATGATTAGCGTCACCTCCTCTGTTGTTTGGGAGGAATGAATATTTATTCAATTTCAATTATATAAGAAGCATTTACAGGATGAATAGCAAGGAAAGGCCACCAAATTATGAAAGCAACAAAATCTATGTGCACGAGAAAGAAAAAAAATCAGAAATTTCCAATAGTAGAAAATTCTAAAAAATAGAAAATAACCAATTGCTTTTCNTTATAGGAAGCATTTACAAGATGAATAGCAGGGAAAGGCCACCAAATTATGAAAGCAACAAAATCCATGTGCATGAGAAAGAAAAAAAATCAGAAATTTCCAATAGTAGAAAATTCTAAAAAATAGAAAATAACCAATTGCTTTTCTAATTATATTATTTTAATTATGCATATTGCTTATAATTTATGCAATAAAATTTACATAATATATATAAATTATACAAATAAATTATAAATGTTGCTAATTTCAATTAATTCAAAACCAATCCAAAGTAATTGAACCAAATTGTGGTTTAGTTTGCTTCGGTTTTACATTTTTTTTGGACGGTTTTGCCCAAATTTTTGGACATCCAAAACCAGTTAGTTTTTGCAAATTTGTCATTCAAACCAATCCAAAACAATCAAATGCGCATTCCTACTAATAGATCCTGCCTCACTTGAATCCTGCTTTTTCTGGAACCAGGTAGTCTCATCCTTTCCCTTCACACATTTTCAATGTGCCATAAGCATCAAGTTTCAAGCAATGCATCAGCATTTAGGGAGGATGTTCTTAATACAAGAAAACAGGANCTACAAATAAATTATAAATGTTGCTAATTTCAATTAATTCAAAACCAATCCAAAATAATTGAACCAAATTGTGGTTTAGTTTGCTTCGGTTTAACATTTTTTTTGGACGGTTTTGCCCAAATTTTTGGACATCCAAAACCAGTTAATTTTTGCAAATTTGTCATTCAAACCAATCCAAAACAATCAAATGCGCATTCCTACTAATAGATCCTGCCTCATTTGAATCCTGCTTTTTCTGGAACCAGGCAGTCTCATCCTTTCCCTTCACACATTTTCAACGTGCCATAAGCATCAAGTTTCAAGCAATGCATCAGCATTTAGGGAGGATGTTCTTAATACAAGAAAACAGGAAGTAGAAATTCTAGGTGTTGTAAAATATATTGAGAACATTTTTCATGCAAGACTACAAGTGCACATAACAGCAGGCGACATCATTCGTCCAGAAAAATACTAAATTGCAAGCATAGCAGACAAACATTGCCAAACCAAATCAATCTTTAATAGAACAAATGCATAAGAAATAATTAAGATAAAATAAACAAACTCATAATCAAATAAACCTTGTCTACAAATAAAATTATCAATCATCAAAATTTTCATATGATTAGAAAGTAAATATTTCGCTATTTGAGCAACATTTAACAATATCAGCCAAACATTCACCTGCTAGAATTAGAGGAGAAGTCCCTCCAAGATGACCGAACCCCAGATTCCACCAGTTCCAATTCCCTTTGAAGCTCTCGCTGCACAAGGTGCAATTGTAGTGAGGTAATGCTCACAAAATAGAACTGAAAGCAGTCCAAAAGTATGAACTCCAAATATCATAATTCTTTAATTTCCTCACTTCATTAAACAGCAGTACTAAGTAAATCAAATATTTCACAAAAAAAATCACTAAAGGTAGACCAGGTAGGGAATCCAAATGCGTAGCATGCTTCATACCAAAGGCCTACATAGGAGAAATAAGTACAGGCTTTGATGGCATTCCCATCCATGACAAAGATAAGGGTAAGTTATAGTATGGTTTTTCTTGGCCCAATATTTGCTAATCTATGAAGCTAAATCCCCATCTTAAAACCTTAAGTGATGACATTTCTAACCATTCACTCTTCACGTCCAGCCCTCGGATGGGCATTGATCAAATAGTGAACATTTTTTGCGGCAGTCCAACTTCTGATACCAAAAATAGACAAGTTAAAGACTGAAAGAAAAAAAAGAAGCTACAAGCATCAACATCCTACACTAATGCCTTAAGGCTGAGAATCCACAGATACAAAATAAGGCTAAGATGAAAAAAGAAACAAAGAAAATATCACAATTGTGATTCCCAATTTTTGATTTAGGAAAAAATTAACTACCTTTTATGCAAAACAAATAAAAAACACTTTAATCCAAATGATAATATAAAAGTCAACGCAATCTAAAATTTAACAAACTAATATAAAATTTTACAAGAATTAACATTCACGCCACAAAAATGAAAATCGGTATTTAACGAACTTAAGAAGCTCTCAATCACAAGAAAAAAATAAATCCAAAATTAGTTTAGATGAAAAAACCAGAAATCACCAATTTCTTGATCTAGGCCGTATGTCGGTGCAAGACAAAAGTATCTCGTGAAGTTATTACAAAGCAACACAAATATTTGGCGAAACATAAAATATTATTGCATTCATTCATCATAAAGTGTATCTCAAGGTCCTATTCATAACTTAGAAAGAAAACCTAAAATAAATAACTTATCAGAATCCTTAATATCAGGACAATTTTCAATCCAGTTTGGATTCCAGCAAGAGCAACTTTCCAACTCATTCTGACATAACACTAGATTTGATCATTGCCAATGCATATACGACATAGAAGACAACCTCCAGCCAATATTCTATATAGCTGGAAATATGTGTCGTAGGATTCGACTGCTGAAAAAAGGAAGCAACAGAATGAAGCATATTTTGTGCAGGCAAAACAATTCAAAAGTCATAACAACCTCAATANAAAATATGTGAGGTATTTTGAAGTTTTGATGGCAGGATTCATGGAGCTGAAGAGTTAAATCATAACAAAATAATTTTCGAATAGTAGTTTTTTAAAGTTAAAGTCACCAACAACAAATTCAAAATTTCAGTAGTTAAATGCCATATTTTGTCTCTCCGGCTAATTGCTACTTTTACAGATTAAGCCCACTTGAGATAGTTATATCTATTGAGTTTTATAACTCCAAGATACGGGACTAAATTATGAGAGTAATAATCAACAGATACATGCATGATGGGGGTAGCAGAGTGAGGTGAAATGGTTTTGGCATTGCTGGAACCGATATATGAGGTAGAATTTCTTTGAACATCGGTAATTATCACTGAATTCTACGACATCATCAGAATCAAAGGGGAGAAAATGGAATAGCAAAGACTACTTCGAAAGCAAAAGCACTATCGGTGACTACCTTGAGGAAAACACACGCAGCGCTTTGATCACTAATTCAATTGCGACGGAAGATCCATCACATGTTCGATTGTGATGGGAAAGACAAAAGTAGCCTCCAGGAGCTCCTTTGATCACGCCTTCGAAGCGTCTTCAAGAGACTACCACATCATAAGCGAAGGGTCATGAGCGACGCCTTCGGTGAGCTATCACTTCGCAAGCATCCTCGATCACATGTTCCCCGCAAGAAGTTCCAAAGAAATTTCATTCGTGAGTGGGAGCAGGCCAAAGCTTCAGTCGAGAGTGGGAGAAAGTTGAAGCTTCAATGATTAGCGTCACCTCCTCTGTTGTTTGGGAGGAATGAATATTTATTCAATTTCAATTATATAAGAAGCATTTACAAGATGAATAGCAGGGAAAGGCCACCAAATTATGAAAGCAACAAAATCTATGTGCACGAGAAAGAAAAAAAATCAGAAATTTCCAATAGTAGAAAATTCTAAAAAATAGAAAATAACCAATTGCTTTTCTAATTATATTATTTTAATTATGCATATTGCTTATAATTTATGCAATAAAATTTACATAATATATATAAATTCTACAAATAAATTATAAATGTTGCTAATTTCAATTAATTCAAAACCAATCCAAAATAATTGAACCAAATTGTGGTTTAGTTTGCTTCGGTTTAACATTTTTTTTGGACGGTTTTGCCCAAATTTTTGGACATCCAAAACCAGTTAATTTTTGCAAATTTGTCATTCAAACCAATCCAAAACAATCAAATGCGCATTCCTACTAATAGATCCTGCCTCATTTGAATCCTGCTTTTTCTGGAACCAGGCAGTCTCATCCTTTCCCTTCACACATTTTCAACGTGCCATAAGCATCAAGTTTCAAGCAATGCATCAGCATTTAGGGAGGATGTTCTTAATACAAGAAAACAGGAAGTAGAAATTCTAGGTGTTGTAAAATATATTGAGAACATTTTTCATGCAAGACTACAAGTGCACATAACAGCAGGCGACATCATTCGTCCAGAAAAATACTAAATTGCAAGCATAGCAGACAAACATTGCCAAACCAAATCAATCTTTAATAGAACAAATGCATAAGAAATAATTAAGATAAAATAAACAAACTCATAATCAAATAAACCTTGTCTACAAATAAAATTATCAATCATCAAAATTTTCATATGATTAGAAAGTAAATATTTCGCTATTTGAGCAACATTTAACAATATCAGCCAAACATTCACCTGCTAGAATTAGAGGAGAAGTCCCTCCAAGATGACCGAACCCCAGATTCCACCAGTTCCAATTCCCTTTGAAGCTCTCGCTGCACAAGGTGCAATTGTAGTGAGGTAATGCTCACAAAATAGAACTGAAAGCAGTCCAAAAGTATGAACTCCAAATATCATAATTCTTTAATTTCCTCACTTCATTAAACAGCAGTACTAAGTAAATCAAATATTTCACAAAAAAAATCACCAGAAGGTAGACCAGGTAGGGAATCCAAATGCGTAGCATGCTTCATACCAAAGGCCTACATAGGAGAAATAAGTACAGGCTTTGATGGCATTCCCATCCATGACAAAGATAAGGGTAAGTTATAGTATGGTTTTTCTTGGCCCAATATTTGCTAATCTATGAAGCTAAATCCCCAGCTTAAAACCTTAAGTGACGACATTTCTAACCATTCACTCTTCACGTCCAGCCCTCGGATTGGCATTGATCAAATAGTGAACATTTTTTGCGGCAGTCCAACTTTTGATACCAAAAATAGATAAGTTAAAGACTGAAAGAAACAAAAGAAGCTACAAGCATCAACATCCTACACCAATGACTTAAGGCTGAGGATTCACAGATATAAAATAAGGTTAAGATGAAAAAAGAAACAAAGAAAATATCACAATTTGTAATTCCCAATTTTTGATTTAGGAAAAAATTAACTAATTTTTATGCAAAACAAATAAAAAACACTTTAATCCAAATGATAATATAAAAGTCAACGCAATCTAAAATTTAACAAACCAATATAAAATTTTACAAGAATTAACATTCACACCCCAAAATGAAAATCGGTATTTAATGAACTTAAGAAGCTCTCAATCACAAGCAAAAAATAAATCCAAAATTAGTTTAGATGAAAAAACCAGAAATCACCAATTTCTTGATCTAGGCCGTATGTCGGTGCAAGACAAAAGTATCTCGTGAAGTTATTACAAAGCAACACAAATATTTGGCGAAACATAAAATATTATTGCATTCATTCATCATAAAGTGTATCTCAAGGTCCTATTCATAACTTAGAAAGAAAACCTAAAATAAATAACTTATCAGAATCCTTAATATCAGGACAATTTTCAATCCAGTTTGGATTCCAGCAAGAGCAACTTTCCAACTCATTCTGACATAACACTAGATTTGATCATTGCCAATGCATATACGACATAGAAGACAACCTCCAGCCAATATTCTATATAGCTGGAAATATGTGTCGTAGGATTCGACTGCTGAAAAAAAGGAAGCAACAGAATGAAGCATATTTTGTGCAGGCAAAACAATTCAAAAGTCATAACAACCTCAATACCGCCTTTATACAATAGCGCTGTCAAAATCAAATCAACGAAATCTGTTCCAATTAACAGTGCACAAATAAGGGACAAAAGAAATAGTTAAAAATCAAAGAGCTGGAAATAAGTGATGGAGAAAATCTAAGAGTTGAATAAAAAATCTAGCTGTAGTAAATCAAGCCTGACGAGGTAAAATGCATTAGTGAATACATCCCCCTCTAGAAATCATTATCAAATGTGTTACATGACAAAAAACTAAAAAATTATAAACAAAAAAATTATGAAATGAAAAAAAAAAAAAGAAAACTTTAAAGCATCAAACCTCAAAATATTGACGTGTTCGCTTCAAATGCTCGCAGCCAATATGTCCAATATGTAGTCTTTTAAATTTCCAAAATCTCCACTACAAACCTAAGAAACTGAAGTGCTAGTTAATTTGAAATAAGGTTACCTGGCTTTGCCTTTCCCTTTCCATATCAAGCTCAAATTGAAGTTCCCTTGTCCTAGCACGCTCATGTTCCAATTGCCGTTGTCTCTCAATCTCCTGCTCCAATTCCTGTTTCCTTTCCCTGGTTGAGATGATAGGATAAAAGAATTTAAATAAAGATGAAAGCTTTTATAGTTGCTCTGGAATTTTAATAGAACATTGTTTGGCAAACCTATCAAGCTCTTCCAGAAGTTTCATTTCTTTTAAAGCTACTTCTTCCAAAAATTTTTGACGAGCATGTCTCATGACAAGTTTCTTTTGCAAACGGGCTGCAACTTCTTCTTTAAGTTTGGAACGCTCTCTAAAAATAGATGGAAGTTAAAAATAATAAAAAATGAAAAACAAGGCGAGAACTTTGAAGCAAGCAGTGGAATCAAATTTTAGTAAAGCAACATAAGTATTGATTTCCAAGGAAATATAAATAAGCATGGCAGCGGAGTGTGAAGATTCATGGACAAGAAGAGTACAAATATTCTTCTGCCAAAACTGTAGATTTAGATTTACTAGGACGCTCCCAACAAACTATATCACAGAACGATAGTATAAAAAATTTCTTACAATAACACGAGGCAGTCAGGGAAAACTACTCTGAATGGCATTCAATCTTACCACTTAACAGAAAAACCACCATGATTCAAAACAATTAGCCTACATCAAAGAGTACTTGGGGAAATTTAATTGTTTAGTTTTGGATAATTCATATGTTATAGATGCAATGAACTAAATAATGTGAAGTTGTCAGGTAGTAAAGTATAATAGGAGTAACGAGGACAAATATGCATCAAGTAAAATTATAATAATGGGAGCAAAAGTGCACGTGCATAAGCAACATCACAATACATTGTTATTAATGAAACAATAACGGATAGCAAAATTAAGTAGTTGAGTGCTATGCTTACCCTATAAAACTACTTTAAAAAAATAAAAAAATAAATAGAATAAAAGAAAAAAGAACAGTGAGGAAGAAGAAACTAATATAGCAAAATTAGAAACAAACTTCCCGACAACTTAACTAAAGCATATCAATAGGTTAAACAGCTGTCCTCAAAACCCTGGACAAATAAATTAGAGCACAGACCAGGCATGAGCATGCCTGCAAGCATTCAAAAGCATCTTACATATCAACATTTCAATAGCTCATTTTTACCATAATAATCAGACTTACAATGACTGGATGTTATCCTTTATTTGTTGAAGACGGTTATCATCCTTATCATCTGCAGAATTAACAGAAACGGTTCAAGGCTTGGTGTCAACAAAATCCGAGATGGAAGCTCAAGATATTTTACAAGTTATATAGTCCTCCTTTAAATTGCCAAGTACTTCTTGCATCGCCTTGTCTTTTTGAAGAAGATCTATTTCAATTTCAACTTCTTCTAGCTCCTATTTTTTTTGTCAAAACAAAAAAAAATAAATTAGAAAGATAAAGTGTCAAAATGGTCCCTTAACTCTTTGAATGGGTCATTTTTGTCCCATAGTTTATAAAAATTTCAATTTAGTACCCAGACCCTTTTAATATGAGTTTAAATAGTCCCCGGTGAGGACTATTTTGGCCCATATTAAAATATTTAGGTCACTAATTTAACATTTTTAAAAGCTCTGGACTAAATTGGCCAAAAGAAAAAAATAAGGGGAATATTTTGGTACTTTAGTCAATTAGAAAATAAAAGGAAAATGAAAATCATGTTCATAGAAAAGAAGACTTTAACCTGGGATTCTCGATCNCATTTCAATTTCAGCTTCTTCTAGCTCCTGTTTTTTTTGTCAAAACAAAAAAAAATAAATTAGAAAGATAAAAGTGTCAAAATGGTCCCTTAATTCTTTGAATGGGTCATTTTTGTCCCATAGTTTATAAAAATTTCAATTTAGTACCCAGACCCTTTTAATATGAGTTTAAATAGTCCCCGGTGAGGACTATTTTGGCCCATATTAAAATATTTAGGTCACTAATTTAACATTTTTAAAAGCTCTGGGCTAAATTGGCCGAAAGAAAAAAATCAGGGGAATATTTTGGCACTTTACTCAATTAGAAAATAAAAGGAAAATGAAAATCATGTTCATAGAAAAGAAGACTTTAACCTGGGATTCTCGATCAGCTCTCTCAGAAAAGAAATCAAAGTATGCACGAGTAGAAGCTAAAGAGGGAAGAACCTGTGAAACATTTTTTTTTAGGAGATGAAAGAAAACCAAAAAAACAAATCATTAATTTAAGTTAAGCACAAGATAATTATGAATGACACTGGAGTAAACCCAAACCACACTAGAAATGAAAATATTATTGCCGAAATTCAAATCGATTACAGAGACGACTCTTCAAACAGGAAATAAACACTACATATATAAGACAACATCCTAANAGGAGATGAAAGAAAACCAAAAAAACAAATCATTAATTTAAGTCAAGCATAAGATAATTATGAATGACACCGGAGTAAACCCAAACCACAATAGAAATGAAAATATTATTGCCAAAATTCAAATCGATTACAGAGACGACTCTTCAAACAGGAAATAAACACTACATATATAAGACAATATCCTAAGGCGAGGGTGAAGGTGATGAACTCCGGCTAGACAACATGTGTGGCGAAGTTCAAGAGGTTATGGTCGCACTAAAAAGGCTGCTGAAAAAAAAAGGCAAAAGCAAGGACTATGCAAGGGAGACTAGCGGTAGGGAGTAAAGGAGGGTGCTGGGAGGGGTTGCGGTGGTAGGGGAGATTGCTGGGGGTAGGAAAGGGGGTTGGGAGGAGGTGCGACAGCAAAGGATGATGCTGGGAGGGGGTTGCGGCGGTAGGTGAGTTGCTGGAAGGGTATGGCAACAAGAAGTGGTTCTAGAGCAGCTGTGGCAGCCTAGAAGGAGTTCTCAAGTAGGTTCGACAGCCAAGAGGCGGTGGGGAAGAGATGCCGCAGCCGAGAGGCAGTGAGGAAGAGGTGTGACAGTGGAGGGAGAGGAACACGACAAGGAATCTGAAATAAAAAACCACAAAAGTAAACCCTAAACAACAAGCAACATATATATAGATAGGTGAGAGAATGGGGGGGATGGGGCAGTCAATTCCGACAAAAGTTTCCGCCCAACTAGCCGACCGATCCAGCTTTTCTGCTGAACCGGAAACTCTTTGTTGAACCAGGTTGGATTGATGCAACAATAGCCCCTGCGTCAAGGAATTTAATTAAGAAACTATTCTTGAAACACACAATAAATTCCAATAGTATATTTTGCTTGGTAGTTTGTTGTAGTTTTTGGAAAGGAAAAAGAATTATTCTTCAATTTCATAAAAAAACATTTACAAAGTAAACAAAAGGAAAGGCCACAAAATTAGGAAAGCTACAAAATTAAACACAAAATCCCCGTGCTATGAAAAAGAAATATAAATCATAAATTACCAACAAATACTCTAAAGAAAAAGTACTATAAATAGAATAACTAAAAATAGAGATTCCTAAAGATCTGACACCCCCCTCAAGTTGTAGCATAAATATTTATCATGCCTAGCCTGCTTATAAAAAACTCAAAGCTAGGCCTAAAAATTCTTTGGTGAAGATGTCTGTTATTTGTTGTGTTGTCGGGATAAAAGACATGNTAAAAAGTACTATAAATAGAATAACTAAAAATAGAGATTCCTAAAGATCTGACACCCCTCTCAAGTTGTAGCATAAATATTTATCATGCCTAGCCTGCTTACAAAAAACTCAAAGCTAGGCCTAAAAATTCTTTGGTGAAGATGTTTGTTATTTGTTGTGTTGTCGGAATAAAAGACATGCAAATAGCTACACAATCAATCTTCTTTTTTATGAAGTGTTTGTCAATCTCCACATGCTTTGTGTGATCATGTTACACTGGATTTTATACAATGCCTATGAAAGATTTATTGGCATAGTACAACTTCAATGACATTTTTATCGGGATGCACAACTCTTCAATCATAACATCTCACATCTCACATGCTCCATCAGCCATTGCCCTATATCCTACCTCAGCACTACTCACAATCACATTTTGTTTCTTAGTTAGCCATGTAAATTGATTTTCCTAAGCATAAGTATAGTATCCAGACTTTGATCTCCTATCACTAACTGAGCCCATCCAATCCGCATTAGTGTTTGTCTCTATGTTGTGTTGTGTGGTCTTTTGAAAGAATAAGCCCTTGTCTAGTGTATTGTTTAAGTATCCGAGAATCATATTAACTACTTGTTGACCTCATTTTTAGTGAGGTCTTAACCTCCTAATCTTAGAACCTAGGATCTAGCCTTAGGAGTTCCTNTAAAATGAAAAACAAGACAAGAACTTTGAAGCAAGCTGTGGAATCAAATTTTAGTAAAGCAACATAAGTATTGATTTCCAAGGAAATATAAATAAATATGGCAGCGGAGTGTGAAGATTCATGGACAAGAAGAGTACAAATATTCTTCTGCCAAAACTGTAGATTTAGATTTACTAGGACACTCCCAACAAAGTATATCACAGAACGGTAGAGTATAAAAAATTTCTTACAATAACACGAGACAGTCAGGGAAAACTACTCTGAATGGCATTCAATCTTACCACTTAACAGAAAAACCACCATGATTCAAAACAATTAGCCTACATCAAAGAGTACTGGGGGAAATTTAATTGTTTAGTTTTTGATAATTCATATGTTATAGATGCAATGTACTAAATAATGTGAGGTTGTCAGGAAGTAAAGTATAATAGGAGTAATGAGGACAAATATGCATCAAGTAAAATTATAATAATGGGAGCAAAAGTGCACGTGCATAAGCAACATCACAATACATTGTTATTAATGAAACAATAACGGATAGCAAAATTAAGTAGTTGAGTGCTATGCTTACCCTATAAAACTACTTTAAAAAAATAAAAAAATAAATAGAATAAAAGAAAAAAGAACAGTGAGGAAGAAGAAACTAATATAGCAAAATTAGAAACAAACTTCCCAACAACTTAACTAAAGCATATCAATAGGTTAAACAGCTGTCCTCAAAACCCTGGACAAATAAATTAAAGCACAGACCGGGCATGAGCATGCCTGCAAGCATTCAAAAGAATCTTACATATCAACATTTCAATAGCTCATTTTTTCCATAATAATCAAACTTACAATGACTGGATGTTATCCTTTATTTGTTGAAGACGGTTATCATCCTTATCATCTGCAGAATTAACAGAAACAGTTCAAGGCTTGGTGTCAACAAAATCCGAGATGGAAGCTCAAGATATTTTACAAGTTATATAGTCCTCCTTAAAATTGCCAAGTACTTCTTGCATCGCCTTGTCTTTTTGAAGAAGATCTATTTCAATTTCAGCTTCTTCTAGCTCCTATTTTTTTTTTCAAAACAAAAAAAAAAAATTAGAAAGATAAAATTGTAAAAATGGTCCCTTAACTCTTTGCATGGGTCATTTTTGTCCCATAGTTTATAAAAATGTCAATTTAGTACCCAGACCCTTTTAATATGAGTTTAAATAGTCCCCGGTGAGGACTATTTTGGTCCATATTAAAATATTTAGGTCACTAATTTAACATTTTTAAAAACTCCGGACTAAATTGGCCAATGAAAAAAATCAGGGGAATATTTTGGCACTTCAATCAATTAGAAAACAAAAGGAAAATGAAAATCATGTTCATAGAAAACAAGACTTTAACCTGGGATTCTCGATCAGCTCTCTCAGAAAAGAAATCAAAGTATGCACGAGTAGAAGCTAAAGAGGGAAGAACCTGTTAAACATTTTTTTAGGAGATGAAAGAAAACCAAACAAACAAATCATTAATTTAAGTCGAGCATAAGATAATTATGAATGACACCGGAGTAAACCCAAACCACAATAGAAATGAAAATATTATTGTTGAAATTCAAATCGATTACAGAGACGACTCTTCAAACAGGAAATAAACACTACATATATAAGTCAACATCCTAAGGCGAGGGTGAAGGTGATGAACTCCGGCTAGACAACATTTGTGGCGAAGTTCAAGAGGTTATGGTTGCACTAGGAAGGCTGCTGAGAAAAAAGGAACAGGCAAGGACTATGCAAGGGAGACTAGCGGTAGGGAGTAAAGGAGGGTGTTGTGAGGGGTTGCGGTGGCAGGGGAGATTGCTGGGGGTAGGTGCGGTAGCATGAAAGGGGGCTGGGAGGAGGTGCGACAGCAAAGGATGATGCTGGGAGGGGGTTGCGGCGGTAGGTGAGCTGCTGGAAAGGTGTGGCAACAAGAAGTGGTTCTAGAGCAGCTGTGGCAGCCTGGAAGGGGTTCTCAAGTAGGTTCGACAGCCAAGAGGTGGTGGGGAAGAGATGCCGCAGCCAAGAGGCAGTGGGGAAGAGGTGTGACAGTGGAGGGAGAGGAACACGACAAGGAATCTGAAATAAAAAACCACAAGTAAAACCTAAACAACAAGCAACGAATGTATAGATAGGTGAGAGAATGTAGGGGGGGATGGGCAGTCAATTATGACAAAAGTTTCCGCCCAAATAGCCGACCGATCCAGCTTTCCTACTGGATCGGAAACTCCTAGTTGAACTAGGTTGGACCGATTCAACAATAGCCCCTGCGTCAAGGAATTTAATTAAGAAACTATTCTTGAAACACATAATAAATTCCAATAGTATATTTTGCTTGGTAGTTTGTTGTAGTTTTTGGAAAGGAAAAAGAACTATTCTTCAATTTCATAAAAAAACATTTACAAAGTAATCAAAAGGAAAGACCACAAAATTAGAAAAGCTACAAAATTAAACACAAAATCCCCGTGCTAGGAAAAAAGAAATATAAATCATAAATTACCAACAAATACTCTAAATAAAAAGTAATATAAAGAGAATAACTAAAAATAGAGATTCCTAAAGATCTGACACCCCCTCAAGTTGTAGCATAAATATTTATCATGCCTAGCCTGCTTACAAAAAGCTCAAAGCTAGGCCTAAAAATTCTTTGGTGAAGATGTCTGTTATTTGTTGTGTTGTCGGGATAAAAGGCATGCAAATAGCTACACAATCAATCTTCTTTTTTATGAAGTGCTTGTCAATCTCCACATGCTTTGTGTGATCATGTTATAATGGATTTTCTACAATGCCTATGAAAGATTTATTGGCATAGTACAACTTCAATGACATTTTTATCAGGATCCACAACTCTTCAATCATAACATCTCACATGCTCCATCGACCATTGCCCTATATCCTACCTCGACACTACTCACAATCACATTTTGTTTCTTACTTCGCCAAGTAAATTGATTTTCCTAAGCATAAGTATAGTATCCAGACTTTGATCTCCTATCACTAACTGAGCCCATCCAATCTGCATTAGTGTATGTCTCTATGTTGTGTTGTGTGATCTTCTGAAAGTATAAGCCCTTGTCTAGTGTATTCAAGTATCCGAGAATCATATTAATTACTTCAAGGTGTTTATCAATCATAGCAAAGACAATAATTGACCGGTATGTGATAAGTATATCAGCTTTCACACCAACTTTTAATATTGAAATATATTTACTAAATGTCCTTCCTTCCGATCTCCCGGTTTCTAGTTGGGATAAATTGGAATATCTGTAAGTATACACCCAATCATTCCATTTTCAATGAAAAAATGAAGAACATATTTTCCTTGGAAAACAACAATCTTATTCTTCAATCGAGAAACCTATCTGAGAGATCTTAAGTCCTTGGTCTCAAAAAATTGATGAGAGAAGTGTTCAAACGGTTCAACTCATATATGTCATCACCGATGAGAATTATATCGTCCACATACACAATCAATATGACCATCTTCCCATCATTTGAAAGTCTAAAAATATTGTATGATCTCCTTACCCTTAAGTATTGATGCGGGCGATGGAGCAAAGAGATTGTGGGATTACCCAAAAGATCACGGAGTTGTCAGGAATCACGATAGACATCTCGCATAGGTTGCAATCCGTGAATAATTCCAACATATTATTCTTCCTTATTGTCATTTCCTGTTTTTTATTTTCTAATTAGGTTATTTTCTATCATGAGTTTTTTACACATGTAGTGGTGGCTATTTGGATTTTTGAATTTTATTGATTTTATGAATTGGAAACTTTTCTCTATGTCGTGCTCTGCGAAATGTTGTATCATTTTCTATTGCAAATAGTGTGTCTATATTTTGCTTAGAAATAGGCGGTGGAACCTCCTCACCACCCGTATTTTCACATTAAGATGTTTGACTTGTTGTTTTCAGTCCGAACAGCCACAAAACATCATCTATTCCCAACAAACACTGTCGACCACCCATATTATCACTCTCTTGCTATTGCAAAACCTCTCCACAAAACCCATTACAAAAACACATTTTAGGAGCTTTATCGCAGTATCATCACAGTCTATATTATCATTCCTTGTTATTCCAAAATCACCTCACCGCAAAACCCGCTTCCTAAACATATTATAGGAGCACTAAAATAGTATCATCTGGTATCAGAGCCTAACAAATCCTAAATTTTTAGGGATTTGTTGTTTCTATGACAACCCAAAAAACCACGTAATCAAAATCATAAACCAACTCAATACCCTATTCAATCCTACTACAATTCCTAGACCC